>JAJJMB010008958.1:2926341-3011610 GCA_023531105.1 Papaver atlanticum
ATTACCATTATAACGGAGAAGCTCTCTTACAAAGTGAAGAAGCTAATAACTTCAAACTGTCTTTGTGAGATCCAAAGCAAAGGAGATTGTGAAGATAATATCTTCTTGAATACAATGGAAAAGCTCTGTCACGAAGGGACAAAGCTAATACTATCTGCGAACTGTCTCTGGGAGATTCATAGCAAAGGAGAAAATAATTTTTTTGAACATAAAATGTGAAAAACAATATAAGGGAAAAAGAATGTTAGGCAATGGAAATCCAAGAAGTTTACTGAGCTAGAAGTTACACTGCAATTAAACCCTATCAAGCTATACAAAAGTCTATAAATAAACCAAATGTAAGAGCATATTCACAAATTATAATACATCCACTAACCAATAACATCTATGGATGCAAATTCAGCACCATTGAGTGAGTAAACAATCTTCTCCACTCGGCCCTAAGTTCCAATAAATTAACAGTTATGAGACCCGAGTTCAACTGGAGGAATGAATAAAACCACTAAAAGCTCCAACTTTATTAAACAATCAATACAACTGAATGAAATCGAGTATGATATTTACTTGAGATAATCATTGTAAGCTAATGAACAACCAACTTACAGAACTGAAGTTCTACAATTTCCTTTGTAGATGGTTAGTGCGCATTGATCATTGCTTCTTTCGAAGCTACCTGGCTACCTAAGCATAAAAGTTAGGTACGTGTATGCACTGTTTCTCATAGTTCCTATAAATTTATTTATGGTACATGCATTAGATTTTTATTGAAATTATTAATTATGGCGAGTTATATCCCAGGAATAAGTAGTGGGAGAAGGTAGAGTTCTGATAAACTTCACTTTCTGAAAGCAATTGCTTGTGAACATTGCTTTTCTTCTATCATAAAGAGGGATCTGCAGTGTGTAGGACCAACCTTGTAATTTGATAATCAAAACAACTATGTGCATTGCCTAAGCAATACAAAGAGAACCTATATCTACAGTTGGGTAACTTCCTAAGCATGATTTGAAGAATCACTAAAGCAACATACCTCAGATAAGGACCAAGAAGTGTTGTTTTACGGTGTTGTCATTTTTCCTAAGGTAAGTGTTATTCAAAGAATGAACAGGAAAATGATTCACTTCTTGGTTCTTTTTTCAGGTTGATTTAGCCAATCGAGACTTCAATAAAATTCCACACAAAGGCTTCCGCAATAAGGATTTTTTATAGAAGTACACCAACATAAAAATGAAAAAATGATTTCAAATGAAAAAACAACATAAATGGCATATTACCGCATGACGCCGAGAAAGAATGAGGAAAGGAGATCGCATTGCTTGGTGCTCCTTTAAGGCTTGTATCTGGCTTCCTCTGAAGATACCTTAGGTAAATCCAAATCATGTGTGCGTTAAAAAGGAAGCCTGGAAGGTATGGCCCTGACTCTTCTATAAAGAAGCTCAAGACTCCAGAGTACGCATAGAAGTAGCAAGAATAATGCGAGAAGGACAATACCTTTGTTTTGTCTTGAATGATGGAAGCAAAGACGATTCTTCATCAGGTAAACTTTGTTTACTACCCAGCACGAATCCGATAAGGACTCGTTGGAATCCAGAAATTGGTGTACAACTGAATCAAGAAAGAAAAAAAAATCAATAATGTGAAAGTTGGATATAACCAACTAAAAACAGCTTGAATTAATTCTTCAGTGATATACAATGTTAAGCGTCTCTCAATAAACGGAGTACGAAATTCCAAGCTCTGTTAGTATTTCACAAAATCAACTTAAAATCAGAATCCAACCATCCATTCAAAATAACCTATCAACACTCTAGTTTAAATCAGTTTTTCCCAATGTAACAATCAGTTTTTGAGAAATTACTTAAAATCCTTCTTTTTAAACATAGCCTGTTGCTTTCGCCTCTTCTTCACCACAGATGTAAGTTTCCTCGCCTTCTTACCAAATTTCGGCCTTTTTATTTTCGAATAACTACCCATGTCATAATAATAAAACCCATTTAATCAATCAAATAGACAAATAGATGAGATCAGAGCTGTATGAATCGAAGTGTATTAATCAAAACTCACATCATGAAAATGATATAAAATCTATTTAGAGAGATAAGGCAGATTGGCACCTGTGGTATTAACAAATGCAGAAACAATAAATGATCAAAGAATACAGAGACGCATGAAGGAAATTTAAAACTCAGTGAACTGACAAATGCAGAATTCCCAAATCTCAAATCACAAACCCTAAAACTTTGAAAGATAAACTCAATATGCCAATCCAAATAGCCCAGAACTACAAAGTCTGTGAACCCCAACACACCCACAGAAAATAGACTAAACAATATAAGCAATTGATCTGAAACAACAAACCCAGCCTGAAGCTACTGCAGGTGTTGCGGAGATTGCGTTGTTCTTTGTCCAAGTATGATCCTGCACACGAAAAGGTTAGGATTTCACAGTGACTTCATGCTTGATAAATAAATTATAACAATCTTTAGAAGCATTACATATATATGACCCTAATCATCTAAACTATGATACCCATATTATGAAATTTCAAAATCAAATTAAAGAAAACACATAAAGATAACAGATGATAGGAATTTAAATTACGAAGAATGGATGAAGTCATTGTCAGGGCAAAGCAAAAAGAGAGACATCGGAACTGTATTTGTAAAAATAACCCTATATAACAGCAAATTAAACTATATACATGCTCTAATTTTTAAGAAACACCACTGATCAATCTATCATACCCATGTATCGAGAGAAACGCCGACAACTTCAATAGCTAAAAAATTTGACAAACACTCATTAAAATTGAAAGAAAAAAAAACGCTGATAATAAGAAGAAATTGAACTATTTTATGAATTGAAAAAATTGAAGGGTCGATCAATTCACTTCCTTTTTATAATGAAATTCGGAACTCTTATAATGCATCAGCAAACAATTAGACAAAGTAATGCAACTCTCTCCTTAAACCTCTCAGAGAAAGAACAACAATGAACAATTAACATTAAAAAAGTGTGACCCTAAATTATTAGCACATAGATTGATTGCCTTCATATATTTGTTGGTAACCCAGTTAGTATTTCTCATCAAAATAACACAACAACCATCAATTGTTCAAATTAAACACTATATTAAAAGACCGCGAAATATATGAAACCCTAGGTTTTAATTTCTGAAATTATAACAAAAATCAATAACTATTACCAGAATCTCTTATTACCTAGCAAATCCCTCAAGTTCAACTGAAATCAACAAAAAGAAGATGAAAATGTTGCAAACACTTACTCGAGTGGGTAGTTGTGGTTCACTGAACAGTTGTTGCTGCCCGAGAAGGAGAAGTGCATAAAGATATGGATTCTGGTGGTGGTGTAGGTAGGGCTGTATGAGAAGATGATGTGAGGAACAACGAAGATGTCTTGGATGTGGAAGAAAACCTCTTTCTGCAGCTTTACTGACTGGAGAAAGAAAATTGTCACTCGAAGTTTAGCCATCGAGAGAAAATTGTTTTTATTGAATTTTTATGTTTGGTGTGCTTGGCCACATCTACCTCCTTAATATCACGGTAAGCTTCCCAGCCGTCCAATGACTAACCCATCCAGAATATCCTGACCACCGGATGATGGCCTCCATCAAACGTTGTCCGTCTGATAGCTTTTGTCATCATGGAGACAAACCTCATACATTTTTATAACAATGATTTAAATCTTTCAATGTAATATTGCTATTAATATCATTTTAATTCATGTTGGGTTTGGATGCATAATCTTAAAGATGAAATTTATGGGTCCAGGGGATTTGGTGGGACTCCCTGGAATCACGTTTCCTTCGGTACGTTTTGGTTTTGGTTGCCTAAGGGCAATTCCTATGGCAATGTTCAAATCCATTTTTTTGTTGAGCCACGTGGATGAACAAACTGGGTTTTCCACTATGGGAAACAAGGCAAAATGAACAAATCTGATATTTTTGGGTCCCACTAGTGATTTTATGAATATAAACTAATAAGAGTTGGGTCCCACTAATGATTTTATTTATATAAACTAATAAGAGTTGGGTCCCACGGATTATTAACAAATAATAAAAAATAAACCCTAAATATAATAACTCGGTTTGGGAGAGAGAAAAGCAAGGGGCGGTTTTGCTTCAAACTCCAACGATCTTCCTTCCCACTCCAGCAATCTTCCCTCCAACTCCAGCGATTGTAGCACAATCGCCCGCTCTTTCATCAAGCGAGCGCTACATCATCCAACTCAATGAACAAACCAACAAATTTGTTGGTTTGAACATCCATTTTTCATGTTTGTTGAGTCCATAGTGGGATCAAAATCAACAAACTTGATGGTTTGTTCATTCCATGGGAACTGCTCTAAGTCCCCTGGATTCACTTTTTCAGCAAACCCTCTATATGAAGTCTGATCCTAAGATTTCCCAGGAAACTTATCAAAGAATTTATGTACCCACTTTTTTTTCCACCCTAAAATCCCACATATACAATTTTAAGATTCCGACGGTGTGCCAAATAATGCACGGACTTTAAAACAAGGGAGTTCTATGAATCCTAGATTTTTCAACTGAGCTACCAAACACTCTAGAGGTTTGCAAAATCCCAGGATTTGTAATCCCATGGGATTATAAATTCCTCGAAATTGTTAATTCTGCAACCAAACACACCATCATAGAGTAAGTAGGATTCCATTTTCCTTGCAGCAGGGATGCACTTCGGGTTTTACAATTTGGGGATTAGAAAATAGTAGTCTTGTATTTGTTACTTACTTTCACTTTCTCTTCTCTTTGTAGTAGTCTTCTTTTCCATCATCGAGTAATCTTCTTTTCTTTCCCCCAACACAAGAATTGCAGCTAAAAACCTTTGGGGTTTGTTTAATTGATGATTCCAACACAAGAATTGCAGCTAAAAACCTTTGGGGTTTGTTTAATTGATGATTGAAGATTATCAATAATTGTGCAACATGAGAGGTAGGGATCTCCCTTACTTGTTTTGTTTTTAAA
Organism: Papaver atlanticum; assembly: GCA_023531105.1. Taxonomy (NCBI): domain Eukaryota; kingdom Viridiplantae; phylum Streptophyta; class Magnoliopsida; order Ranunculales; family Papaveraceae; genus Papaver; species Papaver atlanticum. The sequence goes on from JAJJMB010008958.1 coordinate 2,931,347, forward strand.
ATAATTTTTTTCCCTAATTTCATCGATCACTTATTTGGTCAGGGTGTTGTTGAGTGATTTCATTGTTTTAATCAACAACTACTATATATCTCGTACCAAAGTTGTATGAAACAACTTGTATATTTTTCCTTGAAACTTTGGTCATAGTAAAAGGATCAAGTCACTAATAGTAGAGACAAGTAAACAAACTTCGTATATTAAGTTTTTCAATATAAACTGACGTGAGAGAAACAAATATAGAAATGGAACAAGTCAAGTCCGTGTTATTAACCTCGAACTGAAGGATGATGTGTTAGTTGATGTCGAAACGTCTTCAGGTTATTAATGAGCAACAAGAGCAAGTCTCAAAATTTCTATGTTCCTAGCCTAACATAGCGAAGTTGACTCTAGTAATCAAATCAAGCAGCTTCAAGTTTTGGAACTAAAATATGACAACCGAATTTAACATCCCAGCGCTTGTTTGGTTCAATAGAGCGATGCTCTAACATAAAGTATATGGATGCATTCTAGCTAATATTAGTTGCCAACTAAGAATGATTTTGGTTTATGAGTTGAATTACAATTGGTATTTTTTAATTTCAGAAATAATATTCTTTTCATATCTTTGAGAACTTTCAGAATTGGTAGTACGTTGTCTTCCACTCAAACCTTGGTCATAACACTATAAATAGTGGAGCTTGTATACTTACAAGCTCATCCTTGACTACACTGCCTAGCTGTTTATGCAGGAAGCCAACTCGTTAATAGAGGAGGGTAATATAATTAGGTGAAATCTCTTGTGTTTCCATTGTTTATAGTCTTATTTGAGATCAATAAGTTTTTAGTAGTACCGTTGGTGGGAAACTAAATCCTATCGTTATTTTAGTTTGTGATTGACTAACGGTATAATTATCCTTGATAGATCAAATTTGTTTATTCTACAGTCATGCTCTTCTGATATAATGCCACTACTATTGACTATTGTGAAGATTAATAGTCACTAGTTGATTTTAACAGACTATTGATCATCCATTATTAACAGAGTATGTTCTGTGCATGCTCGATCAATAGTTGGAATCAAGTTGTTTGTGCAACAGTTACTTTAAAGATTGAAAAACTGAAGACTTTTCTTTTTGTGGTTTTGGATCTTTGTGATACTTTTAGTTGCTTCTCCTTGTATAGTTGCTTGGATAAAACTCGTTCATTGAGATAGATTATTTCCATAATCTTCATCTTAGTTTGATCTTAGACCAAAATAATTTATATTGATAAACGAAATATCTTTTATTGTCAACTTTATCTATGATCATTTTTGGTTTTGGGAGATTGATAAGTGGGTCGGTTACCGAAATAGATTTAGTCCTTTGATGTTTCAGGTTAAGATCCAAAAGAAGTCGAGAGCGTAAATCTTCACAGCAGGTGAAGCGACTCAAGATAACGGACTATGTCTTGGGATGCACGTGTGTATACCTGATTGGTCATAGGCGCAGGGATACTGAAGGAAATGAGTAACCAGAGGTAGTTTACTTGGTCTCAACTATACAAAGTTGCGATAATCAATTTTTATAACGACTTAATTCGGAGAGTATTCAAAATTAGACTAAGTCCCTGGGTTTTTCTACCAGGAAGTTTTCCTCGTTATCAAAATCTTGTATCTCATGCCATTGCTTAATTTTCCGCATTTATAATTATTGTTATATTTATAATTAAGTAAAAGCACTCATATGTTAATTCACTTAGTAATTGATCATGTAGTTGTGTTTGGTTTCAAACTAAAACTATTTACCAAGTTACACGTTGTTGAAACAATATTTTGGCAGTTATTGTTTCTGTAAGATTATATAAGGTGTAATAGACAGGTTACTGGTTAACTGTCAGGTGGTCACAGCTATATCAAAAACTGTCAGGTGGTCACAGCTGTACCATTCTTCTTCTCACACGTGCTTGCCTCTCATTGGTTTACTTGTTGACTCACAAACTGGTTACCTGGCTTTGTTATCAGTGTAACTATAAATGCTTTATAGTTTTCTCTTTAATCTATAATGAAGATACAGACTTTGTCTGAATCATTTTAGGGTTTTCTTTGTAATTCATTTTTCAATACATTCTTGTTTTTCATCAAGAACATAAATCTATTATGGTATCATTCGTATAATAAGATCCTTTTTTCCGCTGCTTTCTTCATTGATCTTTGATCTCTCTGCAACTTTCTTTGCCTCTGTTTCAATCTACAATGGCTTATAATCATTATGAATCTCGAATTTCTCAAATTTTGTTAAATCACATCTCCAATATCATTCATTTTAAACTCACAGAAGATAATTTTCTTACCTAGAAGAGTGTTTTGTTTCCTCTGTTAAAGAAATACAAAGTCTCAGGATTTATTGATGGATCTCTTCCTTGTCCACGGAAATATCTTCAAGAATGGATTAATGGTGATAACAAAGATGTCATCAATCAATCATATAATAACTAGATTGAAGATGATAATAACTTAATTATATGGATCCAGTCAATAATCTCTGATTCTCTTCTTCCATATGTTGTTGGTGCTACTTCGGCGAAATAACATTGAATTACGATTTGCAAGAAGTTCCACAACATATTCCATTCAACTTCGTACCATACTTCAATCTTTGAAGATTGGATCTGGATCTATGACGACATATCTTGGTGAAATCAAGAAAATTGCTGATCAATTGGCTGCATCTGGATCTCCTGTTTCAGATGATGAACTTGTTACAACCATCTTAAATGAAATTGTCAAGAATATCAAGCTTTTAACACTTCAATTCGTGTTCGTTATCCACCTATTGATTCGAGGGAACTTCACAATCTTCTTCTCTCTGAAGAAATTGATGTTCACAATCGATCCTTAGCTCTTCTTTCTGAAGTTCACAGTCGATATTTTGCTTCTTTTCAAGCTTCTATGCGCAATCAATACGCTTCTGGATCTCGTAACCGTGGTAGAGGTAATTACTCTCATCAACAACTTAGGAGTCAGTTTCAATTTCATCCAAGATCTCATTCTCCTAGCTATTTCAATTTTACTTCTGCACCACCACCTCCACCACCACCACCATCACAACCATTTACTTCATCAGCATCAAATCCTGTTGTTTGTCAAATCTGCATCAAACCTGGTCATGATGCTCTTTCGTGTCGCAATCAGATGAATTTTGCTTATCAAAACACCAAGACACCATATCATCTCAGTGTTACGTTAGCTTCTGCAAATATTTTGGGGGGAAATCCTTGGTATGCAGATACTGGAGCAAATCAACATATTACAACTGATGAATCTGAGTTACATACTTCTAATCCTTTTGATGGTTCTGAAGAAATTCACACTGCCAATGGTACAGGTATGAAAATTTATCATATTGGATCTACTCTTAAGTATACTCCTGCTCAGATGTTTGATTTGAACAATATCCTTCATGTGCCACAAGCCTCAGAAAATCTGTTGTTAGTTCATAAGTTTACATCAAATAATAGATGCTCAATTACTTTTGATCCTCTTGGTTTTAATGTGAATGATCTCTTCTCTGGGAAGATTACTTTACAAGGCCCTCATAGTAATGGTCTATATCCTATCAACTTCAATGATAAAAGCTTATCTCAAGTTTCACCAGTTACAAGACATCATGCATACTCAAGCACTTCTTCACCTTCTGCAGCTATATGGAATAGAAGACTTGGCCACCCTTCTTTTAACACAATGTAACATGTTAGTAGAGTACTTTCTTTGTCAAACATAATAAAGACACCTATCTTTTGTCATGAATGTCAACGTGGTAGAAGTCGCATACTTCCTTTTTTATTCTTCTTCTCATTGTAGTACTAAACCATTACACTTGCTTCATCTTGATCTTTGGGGTCCAAGTCCTATAATCTCCAATAATGGATTTAAGTACTATGTTAATATCATTGATGACTTTTCCAAATATTGCTGGATTTTTCCTCTTTATGACAAATCAGACTTCAAAATTGTGTTCTTCCAGTTTAAATCTCAAGTTGAAACTATGGTTGGTCATCCTATATGCATTATAAAAACAGATGGAGGTGGTGAATTTCTTCATAATGAACTGCAGTCTTTTTTTATCTTATGTGGTATTCTTCATGAATTCTTTTGTCCCCACACTCCATAACAAAACGGTGTTCCAGAGGTGAAACACAAGCATTTAGTTGAAGTTGGGAGGACTTATCTTATTCAATCGGGATTATCTGATGCTTATTGGGTTGAAGCTTTTCAAACTGCCAATTACACCATTAACAGGTTACCCACTAAATCTGTAGCATATAAATCACCTTATGAAGTTCTTTTCAATATGTCTCCAGATTATCATTTTTTGGAATCTTTTAGATGCCTATGCTATCCATGGCTCAAACCTTATACAACTCATAAATTGGAACCAAGGAGCTTACAATGCATTTTTCTTGGTTATAGTTTGACTCACAAAGGATACAGGTGCCTTCATCTCGCTTCTGGCAGAGTGTATATTTCCAGAAATGTGGTCTTTGATGAAACATCTTATCCATTAAGACCAACTCCACTAGTTTCTACACTAGTTGAGTCTTCTATATCTCCTACTTATTCAGTTGTTACTGCCCCTGCATGTGTGTCAGATACTTCACATACTACTTCAGTTGCTATATCAGTTCCTAATTTGTCAGATGTTATGTCAGTTCCTGCTTCACCTGCAATGTCACCTCGTGCTTCATTTGATCTATTTCTTTCACCTGTTTCTGCTTCAACTGCTGTATTTGAGGTATCTCATTCTCCTATAAGCTCATCAGCTTCCTTACCTAATAAATCAGCATAATATGGTAATCAGGGGTAAAATGGGCATTAAAAAACCAAAGATTTACTGCTCCAAATATGTTTTATCTGCTTCTATAGTCTCTACTACACCTCCAGCTTTACCAACCTGTATCTCTCAAGCCAAAAAATCCTAAATGGGGTGTTGCTCTAGTCAATGAATACACTGCTTTACAAATAGCAGGAACATGGTCCTTAGTTGACCCAGACCCATCTCAGAATTTAGTAGGTTGTAAATGGGTTTTTTAAATCAAACACAACCCTGATGGTACTGTATAAAGGTATAAATCAAGACTTGTTGCAAATGGCTTTCATCAACAAGCTGGTCTTGATTATGATGAAACTTTTAGTCCTGTGGCTAAGCCAACTACAATCAAAGTTCTTCTTTCTTTGGCTGTTCAGTTTGGTTGGAAAATTAGTCAACTTGATGTGAGTAATGCCTTTCTTCATGGTGATTTATAATAGGAGGTTTACATGACTTAACAACCAGGTTTTGTTGACCCTGATCACCCTGAAAAAGTTTGTAAACTACACAAATCACTTTATGGCCTGAAGCAAGCTCCTAGAGCATGGTATGAGAAGTTAATGAATGTAGATGACATTCTATTTGTAGCTTCAACATCAGATACTTCTCTATTTTTTCAGAAGATTTGGTCATTCTTGTGTATGTAGATGACATTCTCATTATAGGTAATTCCTCTGCATACTTCTCTGAACTTATTTTACATCTCCAGACCCATTTTCCCCTCAAGGGCTTAGGTGATTTACACTATTTTTTGGTCTGGAAGTTAAAAGAGATGCTTCAAGTATTTTTCTTTCTCAAACTAAATATGCTCTAGATTTACTCAATAAGCATGATATGATGGGTGCCAAGCCATGTTCTTCACCAGTTTGTGTTGGTACCAAACTTTCTTATCCTACCTCGTATGGATCTTTAGTTTGAGCTTTACAGTATCTCATTTGGATTAGGCCTGAGATAAGCTATGTTGTTAATCAAGTTTTTCAGTTCATGCAGTCTCCCACTTCTGAGCATTTAACAGCTGCTAAAAGAATTCTAAGATATATCAAGACCACTGTGGTTATGAAATTCTCTTTAATAAGGGTTGTTAGCAGTTCATGGTTTTAGTGATGCATATTGGGATGGTTCCCCTGATACTAGGAGGAGCACATGAGGCTATTGTATCTTCTTTGGAACTAATCCCATTTCTTGGTCTAGTAAGAGACAAGCCACTATGGCCAGATCCAACACTGAGGCTGAGTACAGATCCCTAACCAATTCAGCTGCAGAAGTTGCCTGGGTATGTCAGCTTCTAAAGGATCTTCATGTTTTTCTGCAACTTACTCCAACCTTACAGTGTGACAATCTCAGTGACATTTCTTTATCTTCTAATCCCGTGTTTCACAGTAGGATGAAGCACTTGGTTGTGGACTTTCATTTTGTTAGAGAGTTTGTTCACTCCAAACATTTACAGGTTCATTACATTTCAACATTGGACCAAGTTGCAGATATTTTTACTAAGGTTTTATCCAGTCCTAGGTTTCAGTTTCTTAGTGACAAGTTGAAAGTTCATCCTTCTGGACACCTCAACTTGAGAGGGGGGGGGGGTAATAGACAGGTTACTGGTTAACTGTCAGGTGGTCACATCTGTATCAGTAACTGTCAGGTGGTCACAGCTGTACCAGTCTTCTTCTCACACATGCTTTCCTCTCATTGGTTTACTTGCTGACTCACAGACTGGTTACCTGGCTTTGTTATCAGTGTAACTATAAATGCTTTATAATTTTCTCTTTAATCTGTAATGAAGACTTTGTCTGAATCATTTTAGGGTTTTATTTGTAATTCATTTTCCAATACATTCTTATTTTTCATCAAGAACATAAATCTATTAAGGTGTGCCTATAATAGGTTGATATCAAAAAGATTGTGGTGTATTTTGTACTCTCTTCATTTCACTTAGCATCAACTATTATTCAAGTACTCCTTCGAGTAAAATTGTAGATAAACTAATATTGTAGGATAAATATTTAGAAAAAAGTGCAAACCTTCCTTTACCAGTGATGTTCTTCAAATTGCTCAATGTAAAACTCACCAACAAAGGTCCACTTTCAGTAACTTTATTCATAAAGGGCGTAGTATGAATTTTTCTAACAAGCACGTGGGTGAGTATGTGAGATTTTATCATAACTAAGATTTCCTTGCTCAGTCTTTCTCATTTTCCACTTTAATTCTCTTTCCCCTGGAAGACGTTAAACCGAATATTTTAAAGAGATGCCAAGAGATTCTACCTTTTTCGAACAGGCATTGTTCAAAAACAAATGTTTATAAAAAGTATTCGAAGAGACTCTTTTTATATTTAAGAGTTTTTCATCCTCATTTTGGAAATCAGTAAAAATAGGAAACCGATAACAAAATCAGATATATTTTTAAGAATTAGTTCCAATTTACGATCTGTAAGACAAGATATTCCTTTTATGGGTCGGGATTTCTCGGTTTTATATCGAGCTTCAAATCCACAAATATTTTGCTCACTTTTTATTGTCACAATTTGATGAATATCAAAAATACATTTGGTATAAACAACAATTTTCTCAAAAAGTGCACACTTTGAGAAATATATATATATATATATATATATAAGTAAGTTTTTTGTTTGTTTTTTTGTTTTGCAGAAGTCAGTGAGTAAAACATTGATTTAGAGCACAAAGTAAAATTTTCTGAGACAAAAACTCCGAAAATCTTTCAGTCTTAACAGGGAAAGTTTTCTTTTTATGCATTTGTAACAAAAACCTTTTAGAGAATTCCCACAGTAAACTCTATAAGTTTCTTGATTCCCTAAAGTTTCCTTTATAAATCTTGACAATCTATCCCATCGAAGTCGTAGGACATGATTGATGAGATTGTATACTTTGAGACATAAATCTTCATTTGCTTCTTACCAGGAATTTCTTTTCTTGTTTCCTTATTCTTAATAAAAATTATCTTCCAAAAACAAGAATGATGAGAGGAATACTGTAGAGACCATATCTTTCAACAATACTGAGGTATTTAGTTTCGCAAATGAATTGAAATCACAATGGATTTCTGAATTCCATCACATACTAGAAATTGACAAGCTGAAGGAACACATTATGAAAATTAGATTCTTTTTGGTTTTCATTTAAATTGCATAAACATGTCAGGATTCTCATTAGAGCCACTGCTTCAATAGAATCAATTGATTCACGTATCTACAAACCAATAGTAACTGCAAACAAATAAAATATTATGTATGACTCACTTTATCAACTAAACTAAAAATTTCACTGAAATATTCTCAAAACAGAATACAATTCCAAGCAACATCTATAATCGCATTGAGATCTTCTTAGTTAATCTACAAACACAAACACAAAAACTTTAAACTATAAACTGACACAAATCAACCTAAAAGCTACTAACTGTATATAGATTTGAAAGATCCAAATGTTCATAATCACAATAAAAAAATATTACATTAATAAAAATCAATAGTTTGTCCCCCCCCCCCACCCCCACCCCCCACCACACACACACTAAGCGTTAAAAACTTTTGTTTTAAATGAACAAAATACCATAGTCGAATAAAACCAGATCTTAATTTCAAAAATTATGAATCATTATCAATCCTTCTATAAAATCAATTAAACTTAAATATAGGCTTAAATCGATATTTCACAGAAGTATTGGCTTATTTATTATTGTTGATGAAGTTTTTCGAAGCTCAGATCTATAAAACAAGGAATGGATGGAGATGAAATGAAAAATGGTTGGAGTAATGTCTCTGTTGTTTCAAAGTTTTTTGAATCGCAAGTCGATAATAAGAAATGAATAGAGATGAAAAGAAAAATGGATGGATTAACGTCTCAGTTGATTCGAAGTTTTTTGAAGCTCAAATCGACAAAACAAGAAATGGATGAATATGAAATAAAAAACGAATGGAGTAACGTCTCAGTTGCTCTATTGACGTAATAAATCAAAACTTTATTTTGAATGATTTTTTTTTTTGAAGAGATAATGTGTAAGAATATTGGATAAAAAAGGGTAGAGGCTAGAATATTGGGGTTCATCTTGTGTGAGAGTGAAAATTGGGTGGACGTATAACGACAAAAGAGGGTAGAAAATTAACTGCACATTTTATTAAGGATAGAAAAGTAACTGCATTCAAAGTTACCAAAATTCGTTAACATATGTTAATAAATCCAATGCTAAAAAAATGTTAAGAATTTTGTAATGGCAATATTTCCTGATTTCATATGGTGATTGTTGTAATGTATTGTATCTAAATATACTTCAGTTGCTCTTCATTATACAAGCGATATCCATTTCTCAATTCAAAGAATTGAAGATTTTATTTTGCAAACTATAACAAAGGGCGAGAGAGACGATTTAGGGATTTTTCTTACACATAATGGATAGAACGGGTTAATGGCGATAGTAGAATTACCGGTCAATATAAATAATGTGATGGTTAGAGTAGAATTCGAAAACTCAAAAATCTCTTAGCTAAGGTTTAACATTCAACAATTCATGTTGACTGCTTGGAAGAAACTATCCACTACAAATTTTCATTTGTTTCACTTCGAAGTTGAAGTTGATTATCCACCTCCGCTGGAGTATTATCCAAATCATAACACGTTTGATAAAATTCATTTATTTTTTACTCAAGATTTGAAAGTATTTGGGATTTTCCTGAAACTATTTGGGGTTTTCTTCAGGCTGTTTGGGTACCCTTTAGGTATTCTTTGTTGGGTACTAGGAAAAATTCAAGATATATGTATCACGGTCCAGGTAACATCTTAGATCCCATCAAGAGGTTGCGTAAATTTTTAAGATAGGTATTAAGGTTTTACTTGCTGAAGAAGTTGGTGTTTTTTTTTTAAATACGTTGTTATAATTAATTTGATCGTTTCATATTTCTGGTTTTAGTGGTGTTAATTACACCATAATAACTTTGAGAGTTTTATAGTGTGGAGTTAATTGTGTTGACTACACATAATAATATTTGATTAATATGTGTTAAGACCTTTTAATATAAATCAAATTTTGGTAGGAAAAACAAGATGAGGGAGTTGAGTTTTCTTTATATTTTGTTATTCAAAGGAAAAAGATTTGTGAAAGAAAACAATGTGTGAGTATCATTTGTTTCCGATAAGAGTGATTCTAAACGAGAATGAAAGTGTAGAAGTTTCACAGCCTCTCACCGTGCAAGAGTGATTGTGTAAAAGAATGAGCTATGTTGTTTTATGTTTACCTAGTATGCCACTCAGTCATAACATTGTTTTGTTTAATTTTTGTGATTGCTTTGCAGGCATAATTCAACAATTATTCCAACAGTTGGGTTGTGCATTCTCTGGTTACGGGTTCGGCAAAGATGCATTTAAAAAAAAGAACCTGAGTGATTGTATGAACAACTTAATGCAATTATGATCCTATGTTTGTTCTATCGTCTTGATGAGTTTATCCATTTATGTTGTTTGGTGTAAGATTGTCACTAATGGAAGTCCTATCTCGGATTTCTTAACCAAGAATCACTTAACCATCACAATCTTGTTATTTGTGTCTCACAAGTATTCGGGATACCTTTGGATATATTGAGAATTCCAATATTAAAATTCATAAGTTTTGTCTATGAATTTCTCATTTGTGAGCTTGCATTAGAAGACCCAACCTTCAACTCGGGCCTTCCACAGGCTGCATTGGTTTCCTTTATTCAAAATTTTCATTTGGATTTGTGCTCAGAAAAAGGGATTGATTTCCTTCTTATATTCAGTTGCGTGATTATCATCTGTGCTGCCCTTTTGTTGCTGATATGTTCTTCATATTGTCCATGTTTTTAAATTTTTATTTCCTATTTTCGTAGTCTCATATTGTCCATGTTTTTAAATTTTTATTTCCTATTTTCGTAGTCATAACATGCTTTCACTTGTTATGACTGTATTACTTGTCCAACTAGCTTTATTGCGTAAGTAATCGCATCTATTATACTATCACCAATTGGTCATGCATACATTCCAATATTTTTTCCTTTGGTAAAATGATCTAAAGTGCAACTTTATAAAGATGTCAAGGTAGATCACGACTTGCTCTTAGCTCATTCAAAAACTTCAAAACATAAGTTTATTCCCAATCAAAATTTAATTTTATAACAATGATGTTTTTCTTATATTAAATTAATTTTTGCTAAAATTAATTTGATCGTTTCATATTTTTGGTTTTAATGGTGATAACTACACCATAATAACTTTGAGAGTTTCATATTGTGGAGTTAATGGTGTTGACTACACATAATAATGTTTGATTAAATATGTGTTAAAACCTTTTAATATAAATAGGATTTTGGTAGGAAAAACAAGATGAGAGAGTTCTCAACGTGCAAGAGTGATTGTGTAAGAGAATGAGCTCGGCTATTTTATCCTGGGGACGATGCAACGACGATGAAAAACGACTCAGCTATAACATTGTTTTGTTTAGTTTTTGTGATTGTTTTGCGGGCATAATTCAACAATTGTTCCAACATGTTTTATTCTTCCATAATATCAAAAGAAAAATGATTGCTGAAATGCGATAAGTATCATTTTCTATTTCGTTTTAATGAATAATAACAATATAATTTTCTTAACGATATAACACGATGCTTGAAACTTTAGGTTACTCGATAACAAACTGAAATTTGATGCCTGGTCATAATAGACTAGAGTTGTAACATATTATAGAGTTTTATGTGCATCTCCTTAAAGAAAATAAATTGTGTCTAGAAATTTTAACGAGTTATTAGACATCATGTGGATCATCTACGTCAAATTTCATAATTTTTGGAGTCCGAAAAGTAATTTTAAAATATTTTATAGAACTTCATAATGTAGCTGAAAAATTCTGATTAGTAGAATAATCACTCCTAATTGAATTTCTTTTCTTGATTCTTGTGTAGATATTTTGAATTCATGGGAAACATGAAACCTATTCTTCAAGAACTTATCTTTAAAACCCATTTTGAAAGTTTTCATTTGGATTTTTAGTTTGAGAGATGTGATGATTTCAAAATCGTTGTGTATGCCTGTCCAAAATATGAGACGTGATACTTGAGTTTAGAGATTAGAGATGTAAGAAATTACATTAAAATCATGTTCTGAACCTAGTACTTCATATTATTGTTTTAGTAATGAAAAATAAGATTATCGTTAGCAATCAAACTAATGCATCACATATGTTTGGTAATATGATTAGTAAAAAGTTATAAATATATGATGTTATAACTATAGAACTCTAAATATTTGTTTGACACTTACGAGCAACTTGGAGTACTAATTTGTAATTGATTTTTAAATAATTATGTAAGTGCACACCTTACTTATTTTTCGTTTCAAATGCTCACATGTAAATGATTGTGACATGTAAGAATTCACTTACTTGAGCAAGTTTTTATATTCCAATGAGATAAAAATTGCGAGCAAATACCGGAGATTAATAGATGCGTGGAACAATGGTTTTGCTGATTTCTTTGTTGGTGTGGAAAGAGTGGACAATGATTTATGATCAATGAGCTTTCAAAGCAAATGAGATATGTTTGATAAACTATTTGGAGTTATTATATAATGATTAAATATTTGCATTCTAGATTGAAAATAAATTGATTCTTCAATCTTAGAATGAATTACAGGGAAACAAAATATTAAGAAAAATCGAAAGAATTAGAAATCCAGTCAAAAGAAATATGAATACCAACTCTCACCAAGAAATGAACATAATCTTGATTATGAATTTATTTTCTAAGCTTGAATTAAACCAAGTCTTATAACGACATTTCAAGGACATCAAATATTATTAACAATTCTTTTCAAGCTAAATTAATGTGATTTGTGGATACGGTGAGAGGTGGGTATATATTGGTGTTTTACACCATATTTGTTTTGATAGGTTATTGTTCAAAATTTGAACCGCATCGTTTAAAACAAGTGGTGTTGAGATAAACTCACATCTCTAGGATTCTTGGTATTGGTATGGTCTCAAAGTTTACTTCAGGTAGAAAAATCTTGTTAAATATGTTCATACTTCCGAAATGAGAAAGAATTTATACGCCTGGTTACAAAACTATATTTAAGATTGTTTTAACAAGGTAAACCTAGTATATACCCTAACTATTCATGAACCGAATTCCAACGAGAACAAGTCTTGTAATCTATATTTCAAGATACGAATTCAACAAGAATGAGTGTAGGTTCTTTACAGTTGAGTTAATACTATCTTGGTTTAGATACATATGAGTTGTGATATTTCAATTATAAAGATAAAAGAATATAATGCTGAAAAGAAATAACACAGGCACCAGAGATTTTTTTAGCGAGGAAAACTACAATCTTGTAGAAAAATCTCGGGAACTAGTCCAGATTGAACACTTAGTGATTTAAGCTGTTACACCAATTACCTACTACCAGATTTCAGACTAGATGTAGTACCTGCTTCAGTTGTATTTGTACACCTATAGAACTCCTAGAAGAACACCGATTCTCTTTAAGAATTGCTCTTGTAAATCTTCTAGCAGAACACCAATTCTATTTAAAAGATACTCTTGAAAATCTTCTAGCAAAACGTTAATTCTCTTTAGAAGATGCTCCTCAACAATTATAGTTTATCGTTCCATATCCTAATTGAGTCTTCCTCACAAGATCACCTAGAAATAATATAGAGATATCTTGATTTATTAAATCTAGGGTTTATGAAAAACACCTAGAAAGGTGTCGTAACTATCAAAGAATATAGCTTTCCTATGCTTTACGATCTCCAAGTAAAGTATTTTAAAATCTCACTCTTGTTCGTGAAGAAAAAAGATATGGAAAACAACCTTATGCAACACACACACAATATTTCAAGGGATGGATTGTGTGGTTACATGAAACCTCTATTCATAGTGAATGATCAAGGCTAGGTTGCTTGGAAACAAAGATACCCTTGTCTTGCGAAGGAAAACCAAGTATTTGACTAGAAAAGACCCTTTAGTCACGTATTTCCTGTTTTAGTTCACAAATTGTATCCAAAAATTTGTGTACAATTTCCTATTCACGAACTTCCTTAGCAACACATGATAAGTTTTGCTTTAATAAATTACTCATAACTTCTTTGTTATAACTCGGAATTGAGTGATTCTTGGCTTATTGAATTCGTGTTTTCATTCACTATAACATGAAGATCTTTATAGAGTCAAAGGTCATTCTCATAAAAGTCTTGGGATCAAATATCCTCGAGTGTATACATAAATGTATATTTACCGTCATAGGAATTGTTCCATAGAGTGAGCACTAGTTTCGGTAGATAGAGAGGTAGAGTAAACAAGATATTCAAGAGTTTGTTACTAATTAACCTTTAATGAAGTTATCCAAGATATCTTCATGTAGTCTTCAATCTTCGGTTTTCAAGGATAACTTTGATTCTATATTCTATTTCTTAAACCTAATATGGTCTGAAACTGACTTTTAGGAGACGAAATCAAGAATGCATTTTGTCATCTAAATTTGACAAGTAACTTGACATACCAATGCTAGTGGGTTCAACTGAGAAATGCTTTAACTACAAGGGTTGTCATTTAGCATAATGGCAGAAGAAGAAGTACTGATACATTAGAAAATGAGATTGCGTCAGTGCTTGCTGAATCCCATTTTTTTTCTTTCCAAAACAGCCATGAGAAAGCTCCATTCTACCCTATCAAAGGCCTTAGCCATATCGATTTTCAGACCCATAGAGCCAACTCTGCTAATTTTCCTTCTCATAAAAGTGATAGCTTATCAGATATCAACCTCTGATAACAAAGGCAGTTTTGAATTAAGATATGAGGTTATGCAGAAGGTTTTTCATTCTGTTGGTTATGACCTTAAAAATGAACTCATATCTTCTATGTTACTTAACTTGGGAATCTAAAATTACTGAAGCTGAAATTGTTCTAAGGTTAATTCAAAATTGGTCATTTTATTGAGATTTAGAAGATAATTTGTTTGAAGAAGTTGAGAAACAAGAATGATTAACTTGGTTCATGATTTATCGTCCGGCGATAATTTTTGAATATTCTCCATATAGTTTGATGATAGATTATGTAACAACTGTTGGGATATATGTTTTTAAAAGAATTCTTTTGTAAATTTATTTCAACAATTCGAGCTTGGCCCAGTAGTTAAGTATTTTGGGCCTGGAGGGTAAGGTCTCAGGATCGAATCCCTCCCCCTAATAATTTTGTGTATATATATTATATATATATGACAATAGTCCGGGGGCGGGGCCTGGAGATCTTGGGAGGTCTCTTGAATTTGGAAAGTATTTTTTGCTCTTTAAAAAAAAAAAAAAAAAAGTTTTCGCTGGTTTTAATTATGGATTAAACTGCATTTATTTTGGCATAAATTATCCGACTGTTTTTTTTACTATTACATAGGATTTTATGGAGACAATTAAAACAAAATTTATTCCCATTAATTTTGTCTTAATTGCGAAGGCTATAATAAGCCAGTTTGAGAACCAGAAAGGTATGAGTTTTCTTTCTACTATTTTTGTGAATCAAGAGACCAGTTTTCTGAGCAAGATTGAAAGAGTGATAGTGATCGATTTCTTACTGTGTACGTGAGAGATCGTCGAGAGTTTATCTCGGCTGTTTTATCCTGGGGACGTTGTGACGAAGAAAGACTACTTGCACAAAACTCAAGGCAGAGCCACAAAACGTCTTAAAGAGAGCGACCTGGTCATGACTCAGCCGTCACTTTGTGTTTGTGTTTAATCTTTGTTTTGAAGGTGTGAAATCGGCAATTGTTCCAACAATTTTAAGACGGATCTTTCTGCCATAGAATCTGAAAAGAAAACCATTGCTGATATCAATAAGCCTTTCAAGTTTGAAGGACTTCATTTCAGAAGATGGAAGCAAAAGTTATTCTTCTACCTCAAATTGATGAAGTTGCACATGATGGTGACCTCCATCAAACCATCTGATCCAAAAGATGCAGAAGCTACGAAAAAAACAACTCCAATTGCACCACCAAGTGCAACTCCCCAATAAACTGCAGAACCTGTTGTGACCCAAACTGCTGAAGAAAAACAAAAAACCTATGAAAAATGGGTTGATGATGATTTTGATTGCAAACACTATATTCTCAATGCATTGTCTGACGATCTATATGAATATTACTCTACGTTTGATACTTCTAAAGATGTGTGGGATGCTTTACAGAAGAAATATGATACTGAAGAAGCCGGATCGAAGAAATATGTTGTAAGCCTCTACATGAAATATCAAATGGTGGATGAAAGATCAGTTGTTGCTCAGGGTCATAAACTTCAAAAAATAGCTCATGAAATTATGATGGAAGGTATGACAATTGATGAACAATTTCAAGTAGCTATAATGATTGATAAATTACCTCCCACTTGGAAAGATTTTCGTAATGCTTTGCGTCATAAGTCTAAGGAATTTTCTCTT
This sequence comes from Papaver atlanticum, assembly GCA_023531105.1. Classification (NCBI taxonomy): domain Eukaryota; kingdom Viridiplantae; phylum Streptophyta; class Magnoliopsida; order Ranunculales; family Papaveraceae; genus Papaver; species Papaver atlanticum. The sequence continues at coordinate 2,947,616 of JAJJMB010008958.1, forward strand.
GAAAGTTTGATTGTTAAGCTCAGGGTTGAAGAGGAAGCACGAAAACAAGATAGAAAGGAAGAAATTCTTATTGTTTCTAACAATAAGAATCAGACTCAAGTGATCTTGAAACCTAAGAAAAAACCCATGAAACCTGACCAGAACCAAAGGAAAGGAAAACCTAATAAAAACAAGAACCTACACCCATCAAGGAAAGTTCAGAATTCCGATTATGAGTTCCTTTGATATGCCTGCGGTAAACCGAACCACATGTCTAGGGATTATAGGAGTAACAAAGGAAAGAATAACGCACAAGCTAATGTTGCTGAAAATGTTATAATTTCCATGGTTTCTGACCTAGAATTTTACATGGTTGGTGGAACTGATGGGTGGTGGATAGACAGTGGTGCATCGCACCATTGTTGTTTTGATATGTCCCTATTTAAGAGTTATACATAAACAAAGGATAAAAAAGTGTTGTTGGGAGACTCCCACAACACTATTGTGAAAGGTTCTGGCACGGTAGAACTGAAGTTTACTTCTGGGAAGGCACTTATGCTGAAAGATGTTCTCCACACTCCAGAAATGAGAAAGAACCTATTTTCCGGCTATCTTCTCAACAAGGCTGGGTTGTATCAAACTATTGGATCTGATGTTTACACAATTACTAAAAACATAATTTTTGTAGGAAAAGGTTATGCTATTGATGGAATGTTTAAGCTTAATGTTGAAATGAATAAAATTACATCTTCTTCTTATATGGTGTGTGTTTTGGGGTAAAAACTGATTCTGTTGTTTTTTGGTAAATTTGGGTGTGTTGATGAGAAACGAATTCAAACCCTAAATAAATGCACTGCACGGGAGTACTTTTAGATTCGAGAGATCAATCTGTAAGACTCTGGCCTAAACCAAGAAATGTCCGTTCCAGATTCAATTCGGTCACAAAGTGAAGAAGAAGAGTTGATCTTAGGGAGGGAAGCGAAGAAGGTGTTTGAGATCAAAATGTTGAATTATGAAGGTATGGATGTTTTATGACTTGTATCAGAATATGGAACTGGCTTGCGGAATGCAAGCTATCAGTTCTTGGTGTTTTCTGGATACTTGTGTTGATAACACTTGTATGTTTTTTGAAATAGGTTGAAATCCTATTTATACAAGTCATGTTCGAGCACACCCTGATCTCATAGGAAGTGGAGGTGATTAAGTAGTGGAGAAGTGGGGTTGTATAAAAGTGGTGATCACCACGTTTCCATTACAAGGGAAAACTGGTCACACTTTCACCCACTACTCTCATTACTGTTAACCGTTCGTCATTTCCTTACACTTTCTCGTAATGGACGTGTTGCACGCTGTAAACTGCCAGACCAATACCCTAGTGAGCATCCCCAAGTTTGTGACATGTTTGGTGTCTCAAGTAAATGGGTCAAGTCGTGAGACTTGCCGCTAAAAGCAGCACATAGTGCTTTTAGGTCAAATAAAAAAATTATTTGTGAAATCAATATTCATCACATCCGTCCACTTGGCTGGCTAAGTTGGACGGATGTGATGATTTTGAGACCGTTATGATCGGTCTAACTCGTTTGAGATTTTCTTTCGCATCGCGATCACCCTGTTTTTGACTAGCGATCAGGGGTGCTGTGGGTGAACTAAAGGGATCCGATCGGCTGGGACGCTAGTGGGCCCGCTGGTGGACATTATGGAGGTTGCCTAGTTCCGCTAGGAAGAGGCTAAGCTTGTTGAATTGTGTGGCCAAATTGTGTGGCCGTGATCATTTTGTAAGACTGACATGGACATTCTAGATTTTTCTTAAGGGATTTAAACGCGTCGATTGTGCTATCTTTTAATTAAAAAGTGTGTCAAAACGCCGATCTCTTTATTAGAGAGTGGTGTAGCATACGTGAGTGTTTTCATGCAGGTCTCAATACTGACACTTCGGGAGATTCATGCTACTCCGCTGCGAGTGAACATTAATCGTCATGTCATGCCAATACTGAGAGTTCGGCTGGTAACATAGCATAGGAAAATACTAGGCAGGTCAATGCATTAGCGAATAATGCCGGTAGAAAGTAAAATTTATAGAATATTTGGGATCGTTGCTATATGCACCAATTCTGAATGAATTTTATATACATATATATACAAATATATTGAACTGCTCAATACATCTGTGAGCGAAGAGGTTTATGCACTCATTACTTTCAAATGGCTTTTGTTCCTTTGTAGGATGACAGCGTATTAAATAAAGGGTTTCACGATTTTAGCCCTGAACCGAAAACCACCATCAACAGTGTGTACGTTTAATGTTTGGCATGCTAGACTTTTTCATGTGAACAGTAGATCAGTAGATACCATGAGCAAGCAAGGTCTTATTCCAAAACTATCCATGCATGATTTTGAAAAGTGTGAATCTTGTAGTCAAGCAAAAATAACCAAGAGTTCCCATAAGTCTGTTGTTAGAGAATCTGAGCCTTTAGAGCTGGTGCATTCTGATTTGTGTGAATTTGAAGGTATGTTGACTAGAAATGGAAAAAGATATGTCATGACTTTTATTGATGATTTTTAAAATTATACTTATGTTTACTTGCTAAGTCATAAGAATGAAGCTATTGAAAAATTTAAGGTTTTTATTGCTGAGGTTGAAAATCAATTTGGTAGAAAAATTAAGAGATTTCATAGTGATAGAGGCACTGAATATGATTCCAAACTATTCACTGAAATTTATGAATCTTGTGGAATTATACGTGAAAAAACTTCTCCTTATAACCCTGAAATGAATGGAAAAGCTGAAAGAAAGAACCATACTTTTACTACTCTTGTAACTGCATGTTTGTTGAGTTCTGGTGCTGCCTCTCATTGGTGGGGAAAATTTTTGTTGACTGTTTGTTATGTTTTGAATCACGTTACAAATTAAAAAACTAAAATTTAACCCTATGAACTTTGGAAACACAGAAAACCAAATGTGTCCTATTTTAGAATTTGGGGTTGTTTGGCTTATGTTCGTATTCCTGATCCTAAAAGATCAAAATTAGCTAGTAAAGCTTATGAATGTGTTTTTGTTAGGTATGCTCAAAACAATAAAGCTTATAGATTTTTTGATCTTAATAATAAAGTTATTATTGAATCTATTGATGCTGATTTCTTTGAAGATAGATTTCCTTTTAAATCTAGAAATAATGGGGGTTCTCTACCTAGTGATGTACCTAGTACAAGTTCTCAACTTAGAATAAAAGAACCTAGAAATGAAGAAACTAGAGATGCTGAAATTGAACCTAGGCGTAGCAAAAGGGCTAGGACTGCGACGAACTTCGGTTCTGACTTTGAAATTTATACTCTAGAGGAAGACCCTTTTAGTCTTCAAGAAGCGCTTAATTCTCCTGAATTTGGTTTTTGGCAGGAAGCCATAGATAATGGAATGGACTCCCATAATCTTAATGGAACTTGGCACCTAGCAGACTTACCCCTTGGTTACAAAGCAATAGGTTGTAAATGGGTACTTAAAAGGAAGTTGAACCGTGATGGTTCAGTAGACAAATACAAAGTTAGGTTGGTAGCCAAAGGCTTTAGACAAAGAGAAGATGTAGATTTCTTTGATACTTATTCTCCTGTTACAAGATTGACTTCTATTCGTGTTTTAATTGCTGTTGCTGTTGTGCATAATCTTGTTGTTCATCAAATGGATGTTAAAACATCTTTTTTAAATGGTGAATTAGAAGAAGAAATTTACATGGAACAACCTGAAGGCTTTGTTGTTCTAGGTCAAGAACAAAAAGTATGTAAATTAGATAAGTCACTTTATGGTTTGAAACAAGCTCCTAAGCAATGACATGAAAATTTTGATAATTTGATGATTTAACATGGTTTCAGAATTAATGAAAGTGACAAATGCATATACTATAAGTTTGAAAACAATACATGCATCATGATTTGTTTGTATGCGGATGATTTGCTGGTTTTGGTTCAAACTTGTCTGTGGTAGAAGAAACTAAGAATATGCTTAAGTCTAACTTTTAAATGAAAGATTTGGTTTAAGCTAGTGTAATTTTGGGAATTAAAATTTCAAGAACTAATGATGGTATTTCTTTGGATCAGTCTCATTATATTGAAAATATTTTAAAGAAGTACAACTATTTTGATTGTAAACCTGTGAGTACTCCTTTTGATGCTAGTGTTAAACTGTTTAAAAATACTGGTGATAGCATTAGACAATCTGAATATGCTAGTATAATTGGTAGTCTTCGTTATGCAACTGATTGTACCAGACCATACATTGCATATGCAGTGGGTTTTTTATGCAGGTTTACCAGTTGTCCTGGTTTGGAACACTGGAATGCAGTTGAGAGGGTTATGCGGTATCTTAAAAAGACTGTTAACCTTGATTACATTATAAGAGATTTCCTGCAGTCCTTGAAGGATACTGCGATGCTGATTGGAACTCTCTTTAAGATGACTCCAAGGCCACTGGTGGATATTTGTTTAATATTGCGTGTGGCGCTGTGTCTTGGAAGTCAAAGAAACAGACAATTCTGGCTCAATCTACGATGGAGTCTGAGTTAATAGCACTAGTAATAGCTAGTGAAGAAGCATGATGGTTGAGAAACTTGCTTTCTCAAATTCCTGTATGGGATAGACCGATACCATCTATTATGATTCATTGCGATAGTACCGCGGCTATTGCAAAAGTACAGAACTGTTTTTATAACGGAAAGAATCGACAAATACGTCGAAAGAACAGCACAGTTAGAGAGTTTCTCACAACTAGTGCTGTACGTGTGGATCATGTTAGGTCGGAAAAGAACTTAGCTGATCCTTTGACGAAAGGATTAGCTAGAGAAAAGGTATTATATAGCTCTAAAGGCATGCGACTTTTGCCCACTAGAAATTGAGTCATTTTGTGATGGATACCCACCTAGAAATATGTTCAAAGGGAATAACGATTCACAAATGATATGGAGATAGAATCATGCATCTTTCCCATGGCATGATATTCTGAAGCGGGTTAAGGTTGAGTTCTTAAACTCTTAATGATGTCTATAGCCCTGTATAGAGTGGGGTACCAAGCTACATGAGTACCTTTGATAGACCCACCCATGTGAATGAGAAAGTGTGGCCGGTTTCTATGAGAACATGGGAAGTTCTCTAGAACATTCATTGAAATTGGGATAAGCACAAGGCCGTAATGTGCTTGCATTTAGGAATTTACTCTTAGTATAGTTGTGTGTGTGCTAAGTAATCTGTTTACTCCATAGAGTTCAAAGACATATGTTCACTCTGTTTTAGAGTTCAGAGAATTTAATACTATGTAAAGGTTCAAAATCGAAAGATACCTTTGCTTATGCACATAACTATATGGATCTTGCTCAGTGTTTTTTAAAACATATAAGTGGGGGAATGTTGGGATATATGTTTTTAAAAGAATTCTTTTGTACATTTATATCAACAATTCGAGCTTGGCCCAGTGGTTACGCATTTTGGGCCTGGAGGGTAAGGTCTCAGGATCGAATCCCTCCCCCTACTGATTGTGTATATATATGACATTTGTCCGGGAGCGGGGCCTTGGGAGGTCTCTTGAATTTGGAAAGTATTTTATGCTCTTTAAAAAAAAAAAAAAAAAAAACGTTTTCACTGGTTTTAACTACGGATTAAACTGCATTGATTCTGGCATAAATTATCCAAATGTTTTTGGACTGTTACAGAGGACTTTATAGAGACAATTAAAAACAAAATTTATTCCCATTAATTTTGTCTTAATTGCGAAGGCTATAATAAGACAATTTTGAGAACCAGAAAGGTATGGGTTTTCTTTCTACTTTTTTTGTGAATCAAGATACCAGTTTTCTGAGCAAGATTAAAAGAGTGATAGTGATCGATTTCTTACTGTGTGCGTGAAAGATCGACGAGAGTTTTTCTCGGCTGTTTTATCCTTGGGACGTTGTGACGAAGAAAGACTACTTGCACAAAACTCAAGGCAGAGCCACAAAACGTCTTAAAGAGAGCGACCTGGTCATGACTCAGCCGTCACTTTGTGTTTGTGTTTAATCTTTGTTTTGAAGGTGTGAAATCGGCAATTGTTCCAACAATTTTAAGACGGATCTTTCTCCCATAGAATCTGAAAAGAAAACCGTTGCTGATATCAATGCATTGTCTGACGATCTATATGAATATTACTCTACGTTTGATACTTCTAAAGATTTGTGGGATGGTTTACAGAAGAAATATGATACTGAAGAAGCCGGATCGAAGAAATATGCTGTAAGCCTCTACATGAAATATCAAATGGTGGATGAAAGATCAGTTGTTGCTCAGGATCGTGAACTTCAGAAAATAGCTTATGAAATTATGTCGGAAGGTATGACAATTGATGAACAATTTCAAGTAGCTATAATGATTGATAAATTACCTCCCACTTGGAAAGATTTTCGTAATGCTTTGCGTCATAAGTCTAAGGAATTTTCTCTTGAAAGTTTGATTGTTAAGCTCAGGGTTGAAGAGGAAGCACGGAAACAAGATAGAAAGGAAGAAATTCTTATTGTTTCTAACAATAAGAATCAGACTCAAGCGAGATTGAAACCTAATAAAAAAACCCATGAAACCTGACCAGAACCAAAGGAAAGGAAAACCTTATCAAAAAAAGAACCTACACCCATTAAGGAAAGTTCATAATTCCGATTCTGAGTTCCTTTTATATGCTTGCGGTAAACCGAACCACATGGCTAGGGATTGCAGGAATAACAAAGGAAAGAATAATGCACAAGCTAATGTTATTGAAAGCATTATAATTGCCATGGTTTCTGACCCAGAATTTTACAATGTTGGTGGAACTGATGGGTGGTGGATAGACAATGGTGCATCGTGCCATTGTTGTTTTGATAGGTCCTTATTTAAGAGTTATACAGAAACAAAGGATAAGAAATTGTTGTTGGGAGACTCCCACAACACTATTGTGAAAGGTTCTGGTACGGTAGAACCGAAGTTTACTTCTGGGAAGACACTTATGCTTAAAGATGTTCTCCACACTCCATAAATGAGAAAGAACCTTCTTTCCGGCCATTTTCTTAACAAGGCTGGGTTGTATCAAACTATTGGATCTGATGTTTACACAATCACTAAAAACATAATTTTTGTAGGAAAAGGTTATGCTACTGATGGAATGTTTAAGCTTAATGTTGAAATGAATAAAATTGCATCTTCTTCTTATATGGTGTGTACGTTTAATGTTTGGCATGCTAGACTTTGTCATGTGAACAGTAGATCAGTAGATACCATAAGCAAGCAAGGTCTTATTCCAAAACTATCCATGCATGATTTTGAAAAGTGTGAATCTTGTAGTCAAGCAAAAATAACCAAGAGTTCCCATAAATCTGTTGTTAGAGAATCTGAGCCTTTAGAGTTGGTGCATTCTGATTTGTGTGAATTTGAAGGTATATTGACTAGAAATGGAAAAGATACGTCATGACTTTTATTGATGATTTTTCAAATTATACTTATGTTTACTTGCTAAGTCATAAGAATGAAGCTATTGAAAAATTTAAGGTTTTTATTGCTGAGGTTGAAAATCAATTTGGTAGAAAAATTAAGAGATTTCGTAGTGATAGAGGCACTGAATATGATTCTAAAACATTCACTGAAATTTATGAATCTTGTGGAATTATACATGAAAAAACTGCTCCTTATAACCCTAAAATGAATGGAAAAGTTGAAAGAAAGAACCGTACTTTTACACTCTTGTAACTGCATGTTTGTTGAATTCTTGTGCTGCCTCTCATTCGTGGGGCGAAATTTTGTTGAATGTTTGTTATGTTTTGAATCGTGTTACAAATTCAAAAACTAAAATTTCACCCTATGAACTTTGGAAAAACATAAAACCAAATGTGTCATATTTTAGAGTCTGGGGTTGTTTTGCTTATGTTCGTATTCCTGATCCTAAAAGATCAAAATTAGCCAGTGTAGTTACCTAAAATATGAGAGAGGTTATAAGTTGGATTCTAGGGTTTCTGAAAGTGAGTTACGGGAGGTTGAGCGCGAACAGTCTTCGCCTATACCACGCACAATGGTCATTCAAAGGCTGCTTCAGTCACAGGGATGGAGATATAGGGTTGGTCTTTGGGAGGGAAGCAGATGATGAGAGAGATCAGAGAACAATTTATTGCTCTGAGAGGTTATGAAAAAGATAATCGTAGCTTGGAGAAATAGAGGACCTATTTATAGCTGAATTCTCTAATCTCAAGTCGGTGAAGATAAGGATTGCTTTCCGTGTCGTGCGGAGCAATTCTCCCGTCTCTTCAGGAATAGGGATAAACTAGGTTGAGTTTATCTCATTATTCCACCGCCTTTACTCTCTTCTGCGGTGAGAAATAAGCCGTGTATTTCTCACACGTGCTGTAGACTGCCAGACCAAAACCCTAATTGTTATCCCCCCATTTGTGTGACGTTGAGTCAGCCTTTGTGATGATGTGTTGAGAGAGAAACACTCTTTAGTCTAGTTGGCCAAGATAGAGAGATATTCTCTGATTTATGAGAATGACTAGGATGAGTCACGTGAAAAGGAATGGAATTCCTCAGGAATCGTGTGCAGAGTGTGAGAGGAACTGAGGATGATCTCCCTCTCTCCATGTCCGGTCACATATGTCATGTGAAAACTGTATTATTGTTTGTGGGGCCCTTTGTTGAGTATGCGGTGCTCAAGAGAGCTTATCCACGTTTTTGGATAGCCATGTATAGTTCAGGCTCAATTTACTAGCCGTGAGTGTATTTGAGAGGCTGAGAAATAGGCTTGAGCACTGTGTGTGCCTATCATGTGAATCTGTCCGAGATTTTAAGGAGAGATTTGAATCTCTTCGAGATTTTACGGACGGCTCAAAATCTCTCTGAGATTTTGCAGAGAGATTTGAATCTCTCCGAGATTTTGCGGACGGCTCAAAATCTCTCCGTGATTTTGCAGAGAGATTTAAATCTCTCAGAGATTTTGCGGACGGCTCAAAATCTCTGTGTGATTTTGCATAGAGATTTGAATCTCTCCAAGATTTTGCAGACGGATCAAAATCTCTTCGAAGATTTTCTTAACGGATCCGCATCTCTCCGTGGTCAGCTGGGACTCGGCCTGGAGAGAGAGAAAAAGGCTTTTTATGCCCGATTAATGTCTCTGCGAGACTTTGGCTCACTTTTCTTTGACCAGCGTATCTTGCAGAGATGTACTAGGAATCAACTGTGTGTCCATATGATGAGCCAACAAGACTAGTGTATCTCGAAAGGATGTTATAAGAGTCAGTCGAAAGGGCTCAGAGGTAGAATAACCAGCGTATCTCGCGGGGATGTCCTAAGAGTTATCCGGAAACCTCAGTAAGTCGACGCAGAACCTAGAGCAGACATGACTAGTGTATCTCGCGATGATGTACTAGGAATCAGTCATTGATCTCAAATAGGGTGAGTCGTGCTTACAGGAGATATGTATATCTCCGCTCTGGGTCATAAGTCCGATGGGGACGTATTTACGCATCTACAAAGCCTACATGACCAGCAACATCTCGTTGAGGATGTATACTAGGAATCATGGCATCACAATCAGCTGTGTCTCGCCAAGACATGCTAGAATTGTGGCTGTTCTAGTTCATAAGTCTGCCGGGGACGTTTTACGCTCTACAGAACCTACGTGATTAGCAGTATCTCGTTGAGGATGTGCGTTAGAATCACGGCATCACGACCAGCAGTGTCTCGCGGGGACGTATACTAGAAATCGTGGCTAAGGATGCCTTGAGGGCCAAGGGCTTAATCTCTCCCGTGAGAGTTGAATTCTGTCTATAGGGTTTAAATGACACTTTTGTCCCTTATCCAAATTTCACCATCTACAGCTAGTAAAGCTTATGAATGTGTTTTTGTTGGGTATGCTCAAAACAATAAAGCTTATAGATTTTTTGATCTTAATTATAAAGTTATTATTGAATTTATTGATGCAAATTTCTTTGAAGATAAATTTCCTTTTAAATCTAGAAATAATGGGGGTTCTCTACCTAGTGATGTACCTAGTACAAGTTCTCAACTTAGAATAAAAGAACCTAGAAATGAAGAAACTAGAGATGCTGAAATTGAACCTAGACGTAGCAAAAGGGCTAGGACTGCGACGAACTTCGGTTCTGACTTTGAAATTTATACTCTAGAGGAAGACCCTTCTAATCTTCAAGAAGCACTTAATTCTCCTGAATCTGGTTTTTGGCAGGAAGCCATAGATAATGAAATGGACTCCCATAATCTTAATGGAACTTGTCACCTAGCAGACTTACCCCTTGGTTGCAAAGCAATAGGTTGTAAATGGGTACTTAAAAGGAAGTTGAACCGTGATGGTTCAGTAGACAAATACAAAGTTAGGTTGGTAGCCAAAGGCTTTAGACAAAGAGAAGATGTAGATTTCTTTGATACTTATTCTCCTGTTACAAGATTGACTTCTATTCATGTTTTAATTGCTGTTGCTGTTGTGCATAATCTTGTTGTTTATCAAATGGATGTTAAAACATCTTTTTTAAATGGTGAATTAGAATAAGAAATTTACATGGAACAACCTGAAGGCTTTGTTGTTCCAGGTCAAGAACAAAAAGTATGTAAATTAGATAAGTCACTTTATGGTTTGAAACAAGCTCCTAAGCAATGGCATGAAAATTTTGATAATTTGATGATTTAACATGGTTTCAGAATTAATGAAAGTGACAAATGCATATACTATAAGTTTGAAAACAATACATGCATCATGATTTGTTTGTATGCGGATGATTTGCTGATTTTTGGTTCAAACTTGTCTGTGGTTGAAGAAACTAAGAATATGCTTAAGTCTAACTTTGAAATGAAAGATTTGGGTGAAGCTAGTGTAATTTTGGGAATTAAGATTACAAGAACTAATAATGGTATTTCTTTGGATCAGTCTCATTATATTGAAAATATTTTAAGAAGTACAACTATTTTGATTGTAAACCTGTGAGTACTCCTTTTGATGCTAGTGTTAAACTGTTTAAGAATACTGGTGATAGCATTAGACAATCTGAATATGCTAGTATAATTGGTAGTCTTCATTATGCAACTGATTGTACCAGACCAGACATTGCATATGCAGTGGGTTTTTTTTATGCAGGTTTACCAGTTGTCCTGGTTTGGAACACTGGAATGCAGTTGAGAGGGTTATGCGGTATCTTAAAAAGACTGTTAACCTAGGATTACATTATAAGAGATTTCCTGCAGTCCTTGAAGGATACTGCGATGCTGATTGGAACTCTCTTTCAGATGACTCCAAGGCCACTGGTGGATATTTGTTTAATATTGCGTGTGGCGCTGTGTCTTTGAAGTCAAAGAAACAGACAATTCTGGCTCAATCTACGATGGAGTCTGAGTTAATAGCACTACCAGCAGCTAGTGAAGAAGCATGATGGTTGAGAAACTTGCTTTCTCAAATTCCTGTATGGGATAGATCGATACCATCTATTATGATCCATTGCGATAGTACCGCGGCTATTGCAAAAGTATAGAACTGTTTTTATAACGGTAAGAATCGACAAATACGTCGAAAGTACAACACAGTTAGAGAGTTTCATGAAGCATCATTGTTTCCGAGCTCGTCTAAATTAGTCGCGGAGCTTAATTTCTTAAAAGGAGCGTGACCACCCTCTTTATGGGAGTCGGTAGGAGCTACGCACGCATCCCAGGGAGTGACCGGTCAGGCCCTATAGGAGAGTGGCGACTGGCATTCTAAAATCCTATTGGTCGATCCAGGTTAGATCTGGACCGTTTAAATCGGCTAGCCAAGTTGAGTGGCTGAGACGATTTTGCGGCAGTTAATGACTGTTGTTGAATCATATAAGTAGCCCGAATGGCCACTTTTGAGTGAGCGTTTGGGAACCCTATGAACGAGCCATGACTTGGCCGATCGTTCCCTGTGAAGGAGGGATGGCCGGTGGTCACGACATCACCCTGTCGGTCGCCTGAAAATAAATCTAGACCATCCGACTAGGATAGCAAAGTTGGATGGATGAGATGATTTACGACACTTGCTTACTGCCGTTGATTCAAATTAGGGTTTAGAAGCCGTGTGGCCAACCCTATTTTGGCTAATCTATTGAAAGCACTGGGCGCTGGTTTGAGCGGGCCGATTGGCCAGACGCAAAGGCGAGCTGAAGATGAGCATGCTAACATCTATTGGGCCGCCTAAAATTTGATCTAAGCCATTCAATTTGGCTGGCGAAGATGGACGATTGTGATTGATTTGCGACAGTAGCACGCTGCCACAACGCAACTTTAGGGTTTCCAAAACAGCGCGTTCACCCTAGTTTGAGCAAACGATTTGATGCACTCTTGGCTTGCCGTGGGCAGGTCGATCGACCAGGGATGGAGCTGGGTCGCCGGTGAACACGCCAACACCTCTTTGATCATTCAAAGGAAGATCTAGACCGTCCAACTAGGCTAGCTAAGTTGGGCGGATGTGATGAATTTGAGACCGTAATGGTCGGTCTTAGCTCGTTCAAGCTTTCTTTCAACGGCGCGATCACCCTGGTTCTCGCTAACGATCAGGGGTGTTGCGGGTGAATTAAAGGGATTCCGATCGGTAGGGATGCTAGTGGGACCGCCGGTGGACATTATGGAGGTCGCCTAGTTCTGCTGGGAAGAGGCTAAGCTTGTTGAATTGTCTGGCCAAATCGTGTGGCCGTGATTGCTCCTTAAGACTGTCATGGACAGTCTAGGTTTTTCTTAAGGAATTTAAGCACGTCGATCGTGCTAACTTTTAATTAAAAGCGCGTTGACATGAAAATCTCTTTATCAGAGAGTGGTGCAACCTGTGTGAGTGTTTTCATGCAGATCTCAATACTGACACTTCGGGAGATTCGTGCTACTCCGCTGCGAGTGAACATTAATCGTCTTGTCATGCCAATATTGAGAGTTCAGCTGGGGAACATAGCATAGAAAAATACTAGGCGGGCAATGCATTAATGAATAATGCTGGTGGAAAATAAAATTCATAGAATATTTGGGATTTTTGCTATGCACCATTCTGAGTGAATTATATATATATATATACAAACATATTGAATTGCTCAATACATCTGTGAGCGAAGAGGTTTATGCACTTATCACTTTCAAATAACTTTTGTTCCTTTGCAGGATGACAACGCATTAAAAATAGGGTTTCATAATTTTGACCCTAAACCGAAAACCACCATCAACATTAAGTCCCCTGCTTAGTACGTAACAATGACATTGTTGCGAGGTAAGCACTAGATGGTGACAAATAAAGATATAAATTATGAGGCAAAGTAGACAGATGTTACCAGGAGAGGTGGGTCGGATTGTCCTTGGAACATGGCACGAGGTGTCCAGATGAGCGTTCCCCTAGCATGATGTCGGTTGGCCCCAGGTAGATCAGGCAGACGGTTGGTTGGTATCTGCAACTGCATTCCAAGTCCCTTGTACATCTGAGCATCGTCTGAGAGCGTGTCCAATTTTTCCTGGCTTCGGTTGGCATGGAGGAAAAATGGAGGCGCGATGAAGCTTCTCAGCCAACAAGTGCTAGGACTGAAAGGTTGCTGCCTGGCTAAAGCATCGGAGGGTGGAGCATGAGCAGCTCTCGAGAGAACGTGAACTCCTGGATAAACATGAACACCCTGTTCATAACGGCATCATAATCCTCGACTCTGACGTGGACGAACCAGAATACCCTCAAAAGGTTGTTGAAGCAGTTTCTGAAAAGGATGTCGGGGCAACTTCCGAAGAGTGTATAGGAGGAGTGGCATATGGAGAAGATGTTGAAGTGGGCTCCGAAGTGAATGTTGGTGCAGCTTCCGAAGAGGATGTTTAAGCGGCTTCTGGAGAGGATGTTGAAGCGGCTTCTGGAGAGGGTTCCAGTGAAGGCGTCATTGACCCTGGCGTTGATGATACTTCTTTGATGTTTAGTAGTCTTTCGTTTCATGCGGCTGGAGCTAAGTCTTCATCAAATAATAATCCTTCATTCATGCTGCTTTCATGATTTTATGTTTCCAGTTGGATGAATGAATGAAATCTCCCGACTAAGAAATCCAAATTCTTAGAAAGATCTCGCAATATCTTGAAACTTTAGATGTAGCGCTCTTCGGTAGCATGTATTCATGATATTCATTCCTAAAACATGATTTTGCAATCTTATCTCTTCCCATTCTATTGAGGCGGCATGGCAGATAGGAAGACATCACACAAATAGTAATGGCTGGCAAGTCTGTGTTTTCTTCTCATGGGAAGCGGTGCCTCTTCCACAATAATATTTCCACACATGTAACGCTAGTAACAACAATTTAGAGTAGGGAAAAATAACAATTATGGCTTGACCAACCTTCTGTTTGATATTCCTCTTGCAGATTACACGCTTCTTGAAGATTTGTTGCTTGCCGGCTAGGTATATAGAAGCATGGGAGCTTTGCCACGAATCTAGAGACCCAATAAGCCGCATATTGTGGGCTAAACGGATGAGAGAGGCCTTGTCTTCAATTGACGACATGTGCAACGTGATTTCTGAAGAAGCAATTGCGAACTGGGAGTGTCACTGGGTACGTGCTCCACCTTCGGATTCGTTGCTTCCCGGTCCGTGAAATGATTTTCAAAATCCGAAAATTGCATATTGAAATGGACATAACCTCCTCTAGGGATCACGTCGGTCAAAAGAGGTGGTGATTGAGAAACCGTCTCAATGTTGAAGCAGGCTGCTCTTCGGGATACGGTGCCTTCCAAGAAGAATCTGTTGCTGCTTGATGATTTCCCTTGAATATCTTGTTCTTTCTTTTTCCCTTACATATTCCCCTCTTAGGTATTTACTGAAAGATGTAAGGTATTTCTTTCATGGTTTTTTTTTCTTTTTCTTTTTTGGTTTTGAACTGATGGGTAATGGTTTTGTGAGGAAATGATGTTTCGATTAACTGATAAAATGAAATCCTAATTATGAATGCAAGCAGTGCAGTCGTTTTGGAGGAATTACAAATATTGCATGAAAAGGGGAAATGCTAAAAGAAATGCTAAAGAAAAATGCGACGTGTCGTCTTAGGTATTGAAAGGTTTAAGCCACCTGGAGTGTATTACTACGCCTTCTAGCTTGTCAGCATTGATGAGTTTGCAGTAGCCTCCCAAGATAATTTATACTACTAGGTACGGCTCATCTTCTGGGGAATTTGGCGGAGCAGGTTGGGCAGCAACCCTTACTACTATATCTCCAACTTGAAATGGATTTGGACGTTGCACCGTTACTTGATTCTTAGATTCCCCATCTTTGACTGTGACAGCTTCTAAATTTTTAATAAAATATTTGAAAGGCCCAACAGCCCATTCACATCTCCTAGTGATGGCTGGGTTGACGATCGGGTCAAGTCCCCGGCCCTTGACAGAAGGAGGAGTGACTGATTGCAGAAAGGGTTGTTCAATAAGACTTACTTGGGTTCGGAATCTACGAATGTACATCGTCGGGGTCTCTCCAGGCAATTGGGTCACATTGGCAAGTTGTTGATACGGCAGCAAATAATCCTCAGGGTTGGATGGCTTGTTGGAAATCCTTTCGGGTATAGACGCTGGTAAAGGACACACTCCCAGCTTTGCTTTATTGCCATGCACCCATGAGCGCCCCAAAACCATATCATAATTTGGGCATTCTTTGACAATATGAAATTTGGCGTGCGTTAGAGCATCTCCCACCTTGATTTCGAGATTGATGTACCCATAAGCGTCTCCAGACTCCCTTTCCGAGTTTTTGATCATGGTTGGACAGTGAACGGCTTCCTGTTTTGGGATCTTTGCGACTTTCAGAGTCTTGATGGTGACAAGGTTGAAGTCATAGGTTGCGTCAATCAGCGTGCTGTCAAACTCGACACCCTTCAGGTGGGCAATGGTCAGCAGTCCCAGGTTGCATTTTCCAACAACGCCTCCTAAGAGAGATTGGGGCTTAGGAGTAGCTTCTCCGACTGAAAACAGCCGCTTGCCTGATACAATGCGATTGAGAGATGCAAATATATCTTGACGCCCTGCCTTGGAGAAATAAATAATTTCACATACACGCCCCATCATAGATTGCACGGTCTTGTGAGCAGAGTCCCCAGAAAGTGTGCAGCTTCTGACTGGGAGAGGGTCTCTGTGAACTCCGTCAGTGCCTAGTTGAAGTTCTCCCGCATCTATTTTTTCCTTGAAAATGCGCTTCAACTTGTTGCATTCATTGGTGGGATGATTGACGAACCTGTGGTAACGGCAATATTTGGGATTTACCATCTCTTCCTCAGTTGGTGGGTGTCTGATAGGAGGTAGTTTGATGGCATTATCCTGAATCCATGCTTCCAGGAGATCAATTACTTCCTATATTGGGAACGGGAAGTTTGGAGCAGCATCTCCAGTTTCTTGTTGTTGCGTAGGCGCCTTAGTCGCGGCCTTCCATGGTGGAGCTGCCTGATGTGCTGGTGCCGCACGTTTTGGTTGTTGTTCTGCCACTGTAGATTTTCTCTTTCCTCCTTCACCCATTACACTTACAGAGGGTCCAACATTGTATTGTTTGTTGGTGAGACGTCTGCTTCCTCGAGTCTCACGTGCATCTTCATTTCTGGCGGGTCTGGTCCTCTCCAGCAATGTCGGTGCTATTGTGGCCGAACGCTTAGCAGCTTCATGAAGTTCAGAAAATGTTTGGAAACGCAGGTTCTCCAGTAAAGCGCGATAGATAGGTACCATGCCATTAATGCACAGCTCCACCAATTGATGCTCAGTTACATTTGGATCATGACAATCTAGCGCTTGAATCCTGAATCTCTTGACATAATCATTTGGATGTTCATTGTTTCGCTGAAACATCCTTCCCAAGTCTGATAAAGTGATTTGATCAGACGCAAAGAAATATTTCTTGTAAAAAGCGGTAACCATTTCACACCAATTGCCTATGCTGTTTGGTGCGATGTTGTTGTACCAAGTGTATGCCCTTCCAATGAGTGATTTTGAGAATTCTTTTAGGCACAGGACGTGGTTGTATTCATGCTCTCCTAGTGATTCTAAAAAAAGAAAGATGTGTTCATGAGCGTTACCAGTATCGTCGTAAAGGGAGAACTGGGAGAAGAATATCCTCTTGGAAGGGGAACTCTTTGCATGTCAAGAGGATAAGAAGGTTGATGTTGATGAATGGTGGATGGATTTTCTCTTCCTCAATTATGGAGAAGTCGTTCCAAGTCCTCTTGTGTGATAAAGTTGGAATGTTGATTCCTTTTTGTTGGTCGTTCAGGAGCTACACGAACTTCTTCATCCATAAAGATATGACCTGCTGAAGTACTCGCGCCGGGTGTTAGTGCTAGAGGATGTAACACCATGCGATGCGTTGACTATGCTGGCAGGCGGTACATTGGTGTTAACAGCAGGGATATTGGCACCAGGAGTGTAATCAGCGCTAGTAGCATCAGGATTGGTAACTGACCCAGACCTAAGATCTACCATCTTGAATTTGAGAAAATTGAAATGAAATTGAAAATTGTTCTTGCAACCGAGAGATTAATCTCCCACTGTGGTCGCCAGTTGTTATGGGGTAAAAACTGATTCTGCTGTTTTTTGTAAATTTGGGTGTGTTGATGAGAAACGAATTCAAACCCTAAACAAATGTACTGCACAGGAGTACTTTTAGATTCGAGAGATCAATTTGTAAGACTCTGGCCTAAACCAAGAAATGGTCGTTCCAGATTCAATTTGGTCACAAAGTGAAGGAGAAGAGTTGATCTTAGGAAGGGAAGCGAAGAAGGTGTTTGAGATCAGAATGTTGAATTATGAAGGTGTGACTGTTTTATGACTTGTATCAGAATGTGGAACTGGCTTGCAGAACGTAAGCTATCAGTTCTTGGTGTTTTCTGGATACTTGTGTTGATAACACTTCTGTTTTTTCGAAAATAGGTTGAAAAACCTATTTATACAAGTCATTGAGCGCACCCCTGATCTCGTAGGAAGTGGAGGCAGTTAAGTAGTGGAGAAGTGGGGTTGTGCAAAAGGTGGTGACCATCACATTTCCATTATGTGGGAAGACCGGTCACCCTTTCACCCACTACTCCCTCATTGCTGTTAACCGTCAGTCCTTTCTTGGCACTTTCTCGTAATGAGCGCGTTGCACGCCGCATGCTGTATACCTCCATACCAATACCCCAGTGAGAATCCCCCAGTTTGTGACATGTTTGATGTCTCGAGTAAATGGGTCAAGTCGTGAGACTTGCCACTAAAAACAGCACATAGCGCTTTTAGGTAAAATAACAAAATTATTTGTGGAATCAATAAAACATCGTTTATAATCGATGTATATAAAGCATCGCTTTTAAACAAGCAGCTGAAAATAATCGATGTTCATGAAGCATCATTGTTTCCGAGCTCGTCTAAATTAGTCGCGGAGCTTAATGTCTTAAAAGGAGCATGACCGCCCTCTTTCAGGGAGTCGGTAGGAGCTACGCACGCATCCCAGGGAGTGGTCGGTCAGGCCTTATAGGAGAGTGGTGACTGGTAGCCATTCTAAAATCCTATCGGTCGATCCAGGTTTTGATCTGGACCGCTTAAATTGGCTAGCCAAGTTGAGTGGCTGAGACGATTTTGCGGCAGTTAATGACTGTTGTTGAATCATACAAGTAGTGCGAATGGCCACTTTTGAGTGATCGTTTGGGAACCCTATGAACGAGCCATGACTTGGCCGATCGTTCCATGTGAAGGAGGGATGGTCGGTTATCGCGGCATCACCCTGTCGATCTCCTGAAAATAAATCTAGACCATCCGACTAGGCTAGCGAAGTTGGATGGACGAGATGATTTGCGGCACTTACTTACTGCCGTTGATTCAAATTAGGGTTTAGAAGTCGTGTGGCCAACCCTATTTTGGCTAATCGATTGAAAGCACTGGGCGCTAGTTTGAGCAGTCCGATTGGCCAGACGCAAAGGCGAGCTGCCGATGAGCATGCTGACATCTATTGGGCCGCCTAAAATTTGATCTAAGCCATTCAATTTGGCTGGCGAAGATGGACGGTTGTGATCGATTTGCGACAGTAGCACGCTGCCACAACGCAACTTTAGGGTTTCTAAAACAGCGCGTTCACCCTAGTTTTAGCAAACGATTTGATGCACTCTTGGCTTGCCGTGGGCAGGTCGATCGACCAGGGATGGAGCTGGGTCGCCGGTGAACACGCCAGCGCCTCTTTGATCATTCGAAGGAAGATCTAGACCGTCCAACGAGGCTAGCTAAGTTGGGAGGATGTGATGAATTTGAGACCGTAATGGTCGGTCTTAGCTCGTTCAAGCTTTCTTTTAACGGCGCGATCACCCTGGTTCTCGCTAACGATCAGGGGTGTTGCGGGTGAATTAAAGGGATTCCGATCGGTAGGGATGTTAGTGGGACCGCCGGTGGACATTATGGAGGTCGCCTAGTTCTGCTGGGAAGAGGCTAAGCTTTTTGAATTGTCTGGCCAAATCGTGTGGCCGTGATTTCTCCTTAAGACTGTCATGGACAGTCTAGGTTTTCCCTAAGGAATTTAAGCACGTCGATCGTGCTAACTTTTAATTAAAAGCGCGTTGACATGAAAATCTCTTTATCAGAGAGTGGTGC
This sequence comes from Papaver atlanticum, assembly GCA_023531105.1. Taxonomy (NCBI): domain Eukaryota; kingdom Viridiplantae; phylum Streptophyta; class Magnoliopsida; order Ranunculales; family Papaveraceae; genus Papaver; species Papaver atlanticum. The sequence goes on from JAJJMB010008958.1 coordinate 2,967,170, forward strand.
AGCCTGTTAGTGTTTTCATGCAGATCTCAATACTGACACTTCGGGAGATTCGTGCTACTCCGCTGCGAGTGAACATTAATCGTCTTGTCATGCCATTATTGAGAGTTCAGCTGGGGAACATAGCATAGAAAAATACTAGGCGGGCAATGCATTAGTGAATAATGCTGGTGGAAAATAAAATTCATAGAATATTTGGGATTGTTGCTATGCACCATTCTGAGTGAATTTTATATATATATATACAAACATATTGAATTGCTCAATACTTCTGTGAGCGAAGAGGTTTATGCACTCATCACTTTCAAATGGCTTTTGTTCCTTTGCAGGATGACAGCGCATTAAAAAAGGGTTTCACAATTTTGACCCTGAACCGAAAACCACCATCAACAGTGTGGATCATGTTAGGTCGGAAGAAACTTAGCTTATCCTTTGACGAAAGGATTAGCTAGAGAAAAGGTATTATATACCTCTAAAGGCATGGGACTTTTGCCCACTAGAAATTGAGTCATTTTGTGATGGATACCACCTAGAAATAGGTTCAAAAGGAATAACGATTCACAAATGATATGGAGATAGAATCATGCATCTTTCCCATGGAATGATATCCTGAAGCGGGTTAAGGTTGAGTTCTTAAACTCTCAATGATGTCTATAGCTCTGTATAGAGTGGGTTACCAAGCTACATGAGTACCTTTGATAGACTCACCTATGTGAATGAGAAAGTGTGACCGCTTTCTATGAGAACATGGGCAGTTCTCTAGAATATTCATTGAAACTGGGATAAGCACAAGGCCGTAATGTGCTGGCATTTAGGACTTTACTCTTAGTATAATTGTGTGTATTAAGTAATCTGTTTACTCCATAGAGTTCAAAGACATATGTTCACTCTGTGTTAGAGTTCAGAGAATTTAATACTATGTAAAGGTTCAAAATCGAAAGATACCTTTGCTTATGCACATAACTATATGGATTTTGCCCAGTATTTTTGAAAACATATAAGTGGGGGAATGTTGGGATATATGTTTTTAAAAGAATTCTTTTGTACATTTATATCAACAATTCGAGCTTGGCCCAGTGGTTAAGCATTTTGGGCATGGAGGGTAAGGTCTCAGGATCGAATCCCTCCCCCTACTGATTGTGTGTATATATTATATATATATAAGACATTAGTCCGGGAGCGTGGCCTTGGGGCCTTGGGTGGTCTCTTGAATTTGGAAAGTATTTTTTGCTCTTTTTAATTAAAAAAAAATTCAAAACGTTTTCACTGGTTTTAATGACAGATTAAACTGCATTTATTCTAGCATAAATTATCCGACTGTTTTTGGACTGTTACAGTGGATTTTATGGAGACAATTAAAAACAAAATTTATTCCCATTAATTTTGTCTTAATTGCGAAGGCTATAATAAGCCAGTTTTGAGAACCAGAAAGGTATGAGTTTTCTTTCTACTGTTTTTGTGAATAAATAGACCAGTTTTCTGAGCAAGATTGAAAGGGTGATAGTGATCGATTTCTTACTGTGTGCGTGAGAGATCGACGAGAGTTTTTCTCGGTTGTTTTATCCTGGGGACGTTGTGACGAAGAAAGACTGCTTGCACAAAACTCAAGGCAGAGCCACGAAACGTCTTAAAGAGAGCGACCTGGTCGTGACTCAGCCGTCACTTTATGTTTGTGTTTAATCTTTGTTTTGCAGGTGTGAAATCGGCAATTGTTCCAACAATTTTAAGACGGATCTTTCTGCCATGGAATCTGAAAAGAAAACTGTAACACCCCGAGTTCCGGACCAGGGTCAAACCCATATGGAGATCCGAACTCGAAATGTTACGGGTCGGAAAGAGACTTATGCATACATATTTTTGCTAATTTACTTTTGCACATAACATAGTTGAAACTTTATATAACATAAACTTAAACATATAAATCCGCTTATTATCTTAACAACGATTTCAACCAAACATATTATTTCAAATTACATTTCAAGCAATACAATTAAGCAATTCAATCACTAAGCTACTCATTCCTAGCTTTCGCTGCGCCACTCTGATAAATCTGCAAGGATGTCAGTTGGGGTGAGATTACAGCTCAATAGAATGCATTCCCAATCTCAAAACATGCATAACAATGTCAATGAGTCAAATAACATACAACAAGAGCATACGACGTAATTTCGAGAAAATCACTAATATAGATACTCACCCAACATGATCACCACACAAGTACATTTGTTTAATCATGAATTCACAATACAAATATTGTTTCTAACAAATCATCTTAAGATTTCAAAACAAGACTTCACAATATTAATATTATTTCAACAAATCATCCTTATAAGTTCACACTTGAGTTCAACAATTCATTGAATTATATTTTGCACATGAGTTCATAACACCAATTATGTTTTCCAACAAATCATATAATCTATATTTCAACACATGATTCACAAATTAATATTGTCATCACAACAAGTAACCATGAGTTCACGATGCCATTATTATTGTCAACTAATCATCCATTTGGGATTTAACACATCAATTCACAATTCATCCATATAAGATTTCAAAATTGAGTTTATAACATCAATAATAATTTTGACAAATCTACCAATTTAGGTTTTAACAATTGAGTTCATGGTACGAATGTCCTTGGTTCGTACACCCACCTATCGTTTATCGGCACGGACAGCCTCCATCGATGGTCAGGAACAAAAGTTCCTATGGGGATCATACCCATCTGCTCTCAGGGATCATTACCCGTTTCATTCACGGTATGAAAACCTTGGTTCGTACATCCACCTATCGTTTATCGGCACGGACAGCCGCCATCGATGGTCGGGAAACACAAGTTCCCATGGGGATCATTACCCATTTAACTCTCGGGGATCATTACCCGCCGTTAGCATGAGAATAAACTCCATCTAACGGAAAAACATGAACTCATTTCCTTTTATAAATCATTTTCACAAACAACACAAGCAACCATGGCTTATCAACATGAATTTCTTTCAAGCATTTATGCAAACAAGTTAACTGCAGCCATATTACATTGTATGTTCCATGGTAATAACTTTATCTGATCATCCTCAAATTTTACAGGAACATTCTTGACACATTCATATATTACATATCCAAATTTCACACCAATCCAAAGGTTCAAACAAAAGATGTTGAATTTATAATGACAACCTAAAAACTGGGAAGATTACATGTTGTTACCAAACAATTCATGATAAATTCATAACAATCTGAAATTGACCCAATCCAAAGCACACTGAAAGATATGATGTTTATATACAACTTTTATTATTACCTCAAATCCTTTTAACACCATTAAGACTTCCTAAGAACATCAAAATCACAGCAAGGCGAAACTGTCCAGAAATTCAAAAACTATCACCCAATTTCAAACAAACATTCAACGGTGAATTTACGGTGGATTGTTCTCAAATTTTAACCAATTATACCCAATTATATTATATATCCATATTAGAAGCCGGATCATCGATCAAAGGTACCTAATTATACGAATAAATTACTGAAACCTAACAAAACGAAATCATATAAGTTAAACACCCAAAGAAAAAACATCAAAAGAGAAAGGGTTTCACATTCTACCTCAATTGTTAAAAACTCCTCTTGATTTTTATTAATCCCTCTTCTCTAAAAATCTCTAGCTCCATCTCTTTCTTCTTCTCCCTAGCCTTATGTTTTTTAACTTATAATTTTTTTTTTCTAAACTATTTTATTTAGGTATCTTTTCATTTTCCCTTAATTTTATTTATTATTGATTATTTTATTTCCACCCTAACTTGTAGTCTTTCTAGTTCAATCCACCCACCTAGGCTAAGGCTAAGGGACAACAAACTAAGCCACAAGGTTAACTAATTTGGGTATAACCCGACCCGAAACAATAGCTAAAAATACAGGGTATCACAAAAACCGTTGCTGATATCAACAAGCCTTTCAAGTTTGAAGGACTTCATTTCAGAAGATGGAAGCAAAATTTATTCTTCTACCTCAAATTGATGAAGTTGCACATGATGGTGACCTCCATCAAACCAGCTGATTCAAAAGATGCAGAAGCTGCGAAAAAAGCAACTCCAGCTGCACCACCAAGTGCAACTCCCCAACAAACTGCAGAACCTGTTGTGACCCAAACTGCCGAAGAAAAACAAAAAGCCTATGAAAAATGGGTTGATGATGATTTTGATTGCAAACACTATATTCTCAATGCATTGTCTGACGATCTATATGAATATTACTCTACGTTTGATACTTCTAAAGATGTGTGGGATGCTTTACAGAAGAAATATGATACTGAAGAAGCCGGATCGAAGAAATATGTTGTAATCCTCTACATGAAATATCAAATGGTGGATGAAAGATCAGTTGTTGCTCAGGGTCATGAACTTCAGAAAATAGCTCATGAAATTATGACGGAAGGTATGACAATTGATGAACAATTTCAAGTAGCTATAATGATTGATAAATTACCTCCCACTTGGAAAGATTTTCGTAATGCTTTGCGTCATAAGTCTAAGGAATTTTCTCTTGAAAGTTTGATTGTTAAACTCAGGGTTGAAGAGGAAGCACGGAAACAAGATAGAAAGGAAGAAATTCTTATTGTTTCTAACAATAAGAATCAGACTCAAGCGAGCTTGAAACCTTAGAAAAAACCCATGAAACCTGACCAGAACCAAAGGAAAGGAAAACCTAATCAAAACAAGAACCCACACCCATCAAGGAAAGTTCAGAATTCCGATTCTGAGTTCCTTTGCTATGCCTGCGGTAAACCGAACCACATGGCTAGGGATTGCAGGAATAACAAAGGAAAGAATAACGCACAAGCTAATGTTGCTGAAAGCGTTATAATTGCCATGGTTTCTGACCCAAAATTTTAAATGGTTGGTGGAACTGATGGTTGGTGGATAGACAGTGGTGCATCACGCCATTGTTGTTTTGATAGGTCCCTATTTAAGAGTTATACAGAAACAAAGGATAAGAAAGTGTTGTTGGGAGACTCCCACAACACTATTGTGAAAGGTTCTGGTACGGTAGAACTGAAGTTTACTTCTGGGAAGACACTTATGTTGAAAGATGTTCTCCACACTCCAGAAATGAGAAAAAACCTTGTTTCCAGCTATCTTCTCAACAAGGCTGGCTTGTATCAAACTATTGGATCTGATGTTTACACAATTACTAAAAACAGAATTTTTGTAGGAAAGGTTATGCTACTGATCGAATGTTTAAGCTTAATGTTGAAATGAATAAAATTTCATCTTATTCTTATATGGTGTGTACGTTTAATGTTTGGCATGCTAGACTTTGTCATGTGAACAGTAGATCAGTAGATACCATGAGCAAGCAAGGTCTTATTCCAAAACTATCCATGCATGATTTTGAAAAGTGTGAATCTTGTAGCCAAGCAAAAATAACCAAGAGTTCTCATAAATCTGTTGTTAGAGAATCTGAGCCTTTAGAGTTGGTGCATTCTGATTTGTGTGAATTTTAAGGTATATTGACTAGAAATGGAAAAAGAAATGTCATGACTTTTATTGATGATTTTTCAAATTATACTTATGTTTACTTGCTAAGTCCTAAGAATTAAGCTATTGAAAAATTTAAGGTTTTTATTGCTGAGGTTGAAAATCAATTTGGTAGAAAAATTAAGAAATTTTGTAGTGATAGAGGCACTGAATATGATTCTAAACCATTCACTTAAATTTATGAATCTTGTGGAATTATACATGAAAAAACTGCTCCTTATAACCCTGAAATGAATGGAAAAGCTGAAAGAAAGAACCGTACTTTTACTACTCTTGTAACTGCATGTTTGCTGAGTTCTGGTGCTGCCTCTCATTGGTGGGGCGACATTTTGTTGACTGTTTGTTATGTTTTGAATCGTGTTACAAATTCAAAAACTAAAATTTCACCCTATGAACTTTGGAAAAACAGAAAGCCAAATGTGTCATATTTTAGAGTCTGGGGTTGTTTGGCTTATGTTTGTATTCCTGATCCTAAAAGATCAAAATTAGCTAGTAAAGCTTATGAATGTGTTTTTGTTGGGTATGCTCAAAAAAATAAAGCTTATAGGTTTTTTGATCTTAATAATAAAGTTATTATTGAATCTATTAATGTTGATTTCTTTGAATATAGATTTCCTTTTAAATCTAGAAATAGTGGGGGTTCTCTACCTAGTGATGTACCTAGTACAAGTTCTCAACTTAGAATAAAAGAACCTAGAAATGAAGAAACTAGAGATGCTGAAATTGAACCTAGGCGTAGCAAAAGTGCTAGGACTGCGCCGAACTTCGGTTCTCACTTTTAAATTTATACTCTAGAGGAAGACACTTCTAGTCTTCAAGAAGCACTTAATTCTCCTGAATATGGTTTTTGGCAGGAAGCCATAGATAATGAAATGGACTTCCATAATCTTAATGGAACTTGGCACCTAGCAGACTTACCCATTGGTTGTAGGTTGTAAATGGGTACTTAAAACGAAGTTGAACCATGATGGTTCAGTAGAAAAATACAAAGCTAGGTTGGTAGCCAAAGGATTTAGATAAAGAGAAGATGTAGATTTCTTTGATACTTATTCTCCTGTTACAAGATTGACTTCTATTCGTGTTTTGATTGTTGTTGCTGCTGTGCATAATCTTGTTGTTCATCAAATGGATGTTAAAAAAACTTTTTTAAATGGTGAATTAGAAGAAGAAATTTACATGGAACAACCTGAAGGCTTTGTTGTTCCAGGTCAAGAACAAAAAATATGTAAATTAGATAAGTCACTTTATGGTTTGAAACAAGCTCCTAAGTAATGGCATGAAAAAGTTTATAATTTGATGATTTCACATGGTTTCAGAATTAATGAAAGTGACAAATGCATATACTATAAGTTTGAAAACAATACATGCATCATGATTTGTTTATATGTGGATGATTTACTGATTTTTGGTTCAAACTTGTCTATGGTTGAAGAAACTAAGAATATGCTTAAGTCTAACTTTGAAATGAAAGATTTGGGTGAAGCTAGTGTAATTCTGGGAATTAAGATTACTAGAACTAATGATGGTATTTCTTTGGATCAGTCTCATTATATTGAAAAGATTTTAAAGAAGTACCACTATTTTGATTGTAAACCTGTGAGTACTCCTTTTGATGCTAGTGTTAAACTGTTTAAGAATACTGGTGATAGCATTAGACAATCTGAATATGCTAGTATAATTGGTAGTCTTCGTTATGCAACTGATTGTACCAGACCAGACATTGCATATGCAGTGGGGTTTTTATGCAGGTTTACCAGTTGTCCTGGTTTGGAACACTGGAATGAAGTAGAGAGGGTTACGCGGTATCTTAAAAAGACCGTTAACCTAGGATCACACTATAAGAGATTTCCTGCAGTCCTTGAAGGATACTGCGATGCTGCTTGGAACTCTTTTTCAGATGACTCCAAGGCCACTGGTGGATATTTGTTTAATATTGCTGGTGGCGCTGTGTCTTGGAAGTCAAAGAAATAGACAATTCTGGCTCAATCTACGATAGAGTCTGAGTTGATAGCACTAGAAGCAGCTAGTGAAGAAGCAGGATGGTTGAGAAACTTGCTTTCTCAAATTCCTGCATGGGATAGACCGATACCATCTATTATGATCCATTGCGATAGTACCGCGGCTATTGCAATAGTACAGAACTGTTTTTATAACGGAAAGAATCAACAAATACGTCGAAAGCACAGCACAGTTAGAGAGTTTCTCACAACTAGTGTTGTATGTGTGGATCATGATAGGTCGGAAGAGAACTTAGCTGATCCTTTGACGAAAGGATTAGCTAAAGAAAAGGTATTATATACCTCTAAAGGCATGGGACTTTTGCCCACTAGAAATTGAGTCATTTTTTGATGGATACCCACCTAGAAATAGGTTCAAAGGGAATAACGATTCACAAATGATATGGAGATAGAATCATGCATCTTTCACATGGCATGATATTCTTAAGCGGGTTAAGGTTGAGTTCTTAAACTCTTAATGATGTCTATACCTCTGTATAGAGTGGGATACCAAGCTACATAAGTACCTTTGATAGACTCACCTATGTGAATGAGAAAGTGTGGCCGCTTTCTATGAGAACATGGGCAATTCTCTAGAACATTCATTGAAACCGGGATAAGCACAAGGCCGTAATGTGCTGGCATTTAGGACTTTACTCTTAGTATAGTTGGGTGTGTGTTAAGTAATATGTTCACTCCATAGAGTTCAAAGACATATGTTCACTCTTTGTTAGAGTTCAGAGAATTGAATACTATGTAAAGATTCAAAATCGAAAGATACCTTTGCTTATGCACATAACTATATGGACCTTGCTCAGTGTTTTTTAAAACATATAAGTGGGGGATTGTTGGGATATATGTTTTTAAAAGAATTCTTTTGTACATTTATATCAACAATTCGAGCTTGGCCCAGTGGTTAAGCATTTTGGTCCTGGAGGGTAAGGTCTCAGGATCGAATCCCTCCCCCTACTGATTGTGTATATATATTATATATATATGACATTAGTCCGGGAGCGGGGCCTTGGGAGGTCTCTTGAATTTGGAAAGTATTTTTTGCTCTTTTAAAAAAAAAAATTCAAACGTTTTCACTGATTTTAATTACGGATTAAACTGCATTTATTCTGGCATAAATTATCCTACTGTTTGTGGACTGTTACAGAGGATTTTATGGAGACAAATAAAAAAAAATTATTCCCATTAATTTTGTCTTAATTGCGAAGGCTATAATAAGCCAGTTTTGAGAACCAGAAAGGTATGAGTTTTCTTTCTACTGTTTTTGTGAAACAAGAGACCAGTTTTCTGAGCAAGATTGAAAGAGTGATAGTGATCGATTTCTTACTATGTGCGTGAGAGATCGACGAGAGTTTATCTCGGCTGTTTTATCCTGGGGACGTTGTGACGAAGAAAGACTGCTTGCACAAAACTCAAGGCAGAGCCACAAAATGTCTTAAAGAGAGCGATCTGGTCGTGACTCAGCTGTCACTTTTTGTTTGTGTTTAATCTTTGTTTTGCAGGTGTGAAATCGGCAATTTTTCCAACAACAACACTGTTATAATCAATTTAAATTACTTCCCTTGTTCTACTCATAAGATTCTATAACCAAACACTACTAGTTTGATTGCAATTCCAACCGTCCTTCGTATGTTATATATAAATTCTAGGACATGACCCATGGGCTATGCAACAAAACTTTATCCTTGTTTTGGTTTTGTAACAAAAGATTTTTTAATATTAAAAGATATTATACTGTTAGAGCATTGCTCGGTTGAACCCACTAAGTATTGGTATGTCAAGGTTGGTTGTCATATTTTAGTATCAAAACTCAATTAGAGTCGCTTGATTAAGATTACCAGAGTCAGCTTCGTTTATGTTAGACTAGAGAGTCTAGGAATGTTGAGACATACAAGTATTACTCTAAAGACCCGAAGAACGTGAAGACGTATCGACCACAACGAAGACATCATCCTTCCACTTGAGGTTAGTAATATTGACTTGACTTGTTTCCATTCCTATCGTTTCTTTCAAGTCATTTAAGATTGAAAACATAACATGCGAGGTTATATATGATACTCTAGTATTAGACTAGGTCATATTATTATGATCAAAGATTCAAGGAAGTTTATACCATTTGTTGAATGCTTTGATATGGTATATTGAATTACGAAGTATAACGTTTATCTTTTGAACTTCGTAAATGCGACATCGACATAATCTATGTAACTTGTTACTTGATTGTATATTGAATATAGGTTTGATTTCATCCTAGGAAACTATATTTTATTACATTGATTTAAGGATATAGATGTATGAACTTGTTTCGTAATCGAAAGGAAATCAATAGGTGTTTTGGTCCGGTTTTCTTTGAACATCTATTGGATGACCAATTCGTACTTGAGGAGCGAATTAAGATAGAACCGATTTTAACTTATGTTGAGAGTCAAGGTAGAGCCGATCCCTACCCATCTATGGATACATGGTAGAACTGATCCTAGCTTTTGTTGGGGGTCAAGGTAGAACTGATCCCTATCTATATTGGGAGTCAAGGTAAACTGATCCTAGCTTTTGTTGGGAGTCAAGGTAAAACCGATTCTTACCTATATTGGGAGTCATTGAAGAACTGATCCTAGGCTATGTTATGAGTCATGGTAGAACCGCTCCCAAGAGCAAAACCGATTTTCGATATTCACACATACTTTAGGTTCGTGTGAGTTTGGAATTAGGGTTTGCTAGATAGGAAAGTTCTAGATGTCGACATAATTTGAACATGTGCATAATTCTTATCATTGATTGTTCAAAGATTTCTTGATACTCAAGGTGATCCCCAACCGAAATATTGGAGAATCTTTTAATTAAGATTTTCGAATTATATGTTTTGATTTTCCAACAATTAAAACATCTCTCTAGAAAAACTATATTAGTCAAGTGCTAAACTAATATTAGATATTTTCTAAGAGAGATTTCAGAATTACAGGTTGGATATTAATTGAAAATATGAAAACTGAAATTAGGTACTTCATTGTATATCTTGAAACTCTTTTCGGTTTTGAAATTTCCTTGTTGTCCAAACATCCTTGGTCTATAAATAGTGAAGTTTGTTCTCCTTACAAACTATCCTTAGCTAGGCAAACTTCATCTTTGTTGTTTCTTAGGGTAGCTCTATTGCCAGACGGCTTTATAAAATCCATTTGCAGCATACGGGCGTATAAATAACGTTTGTAATGAAATGCAGATTTGAACCCGTTACAGTTACTAGTTTAGCAATTACTCAGCCACTGCGCCTGCAACCAAATTGGCATAAGAAAAGCCAAATATGGCTTAGCAATTTGACAACTCTGCGATTGCTCTTAGCCGCAATAGGTTACAAGTTACAACGAATTCTAATATTTCAACCCAACTCCCTCTTTCTTCTTTCCCGCTTTCATTTTCCTGTGAACCCTCTTCGTCTTTCTCTGGAGTCTGAACTGCTTAAGGTGAAGTCGCGTTCGAGGTTATCACCAAATCTTTCAAGGTAATCTTTCTATTCATATTAATTTAATTTAGAGTAATTAGAATTCCATTTTTCTTGCAGTAGGGCTACACTTCGGGTTTTAGAATTTGGGGATTAGAAAGAAATAGTAGTCTTGTGGTTGTAAGGTTTTTCTGTGAAATTAGGGTTATAGTTAATGGAATCGTTTACTGAGTACTGCTATGTGAAGTTTTGTTGAAAGAGTGAAAATCTCTTATGTTGAATGTGTTATGTGATTTCAAGTGTTTATTGGGTATATTGTCACAGTTGGCCTAATATGTTTATAAGAGCTTAGAAGATATGTGATTGCCGTAAACAACTGGCTGATTATATGGTGGGTCAGCAATATTTTTGGTTTGGTGCAAAAGGGGTCTGTTGTTTAGTTTATCACCTGGATTCCTTTCTACATATGGTAGGTGTATTGCAGTTCCATGCATTTGTGACTGTATGAGTGCGCTGATGATATGTATCATTCCCATATTATGTAATTTTTTGAGATAGTCCTACTGGCTGAGTCTATAAGATGACACTCCCACTATCTCAATCCTTGGATGGCTTTAATAAATTTTCTTTTAAATCTCTTCTCCACATTTGTTGATACTTGTAAATGAAATGTGTTTAATCCTTTTAGTTCCAGGGGAACACTGTAATTCTGAAATTGTTATTCACAGATTGTCACATGTTTGAATCATTCTTAATTAACATGGTAAGAAAGCTTGAAAAGTGTGCACATCCTGAATTTTAGTGTCCGTTATTTTGTTCCCTGTTAGTTTGTTAAATGAGTAACTAGTACTTTTTAGACGTTCAACCTTTGCTAAATACAGTGTCACTCACAGTATGCCATGATAGAACAATTTTTTCTAAGATATTTTTGGACATTGAATTTCTAAGTTAAGCGTCATAATATATTGGCTATGTGAGCATCAATCACGAATTAAGTTTCCTGTGCCACCAATATACACTTGTAGAAATGAGAATATACGAGGTAGATTATTAGGATATGCAATGTTGTTTGCCTCATGGCTCATAAGCCTAACAGTGACTCCAAAAGTCTTCAGACCTGAATGACATGGATATCGCGTAGATATGCGGAATCATTACTATAGGTTGTCTCACTGAAGTTAATATCAATTCTCATGATATGAGTATCTTATAAAGTATATTCGTCGTTTGATGTTCTTTGCAGGTACAATCTTGGGTACAAGGAAGTTTTCAGCAAGGCGCATAGTGCAGCATTTTCGATATCTCCCAAGTTCTTGGCACTTCTAACGAAAGAAGAAACTCACTGTGGTATAAAATTATCATCTTGCATGTTCTGGTTATGTTTTTACATACTGTGTTTGACTACTTGAATTAATCTCGATGTTTCACGGATAACTGCTTTGATTGGATTTGATTGTGGAACTGCTTTTATAGTAGCACATACAGATTTATATACAACCGATTACTGAATTGCATTAGTATAAGTCTTGAGGTTGGTACTGCTAATGAGTTACGCCCAGTTCATTTATATGTAAAATGGTTTCTCAGATTTAGTAATCTGAAGTGCTTTTGTTGGAGCCTGGAAAATGTAAACTAGGTAATGTTGGAAAATGGTGTGGATGCTTGACTATGTTTGACTGTGGCATATGGAGAACGATAGGAGTATATGCTATTAGTCCTTGGGTAAATTTTGTTATGGCCGATGTGGGTGTGCAACTGATTATACAGTGAAAAGGGACAAAGTAAGAAAGGGTAAATGAGGTAAACAGTTACTCTCATACCATGGGTAGTTTCTTATGTTTTGAGAACTGTCTTTTTGTATCCAGTATAGAGCAAAACAGTTTCCTGTGGAGTTTCCGTTAACTTTTTTCTCATGATTTTGTATTCAGTTCTTGGGCATCCAATCTTTTGAATTTGTTTGAAAATTGTTGTGTTGAACCTGATAGACTAGGGTTTCAGTATTTCCAGGTTTTGTTATCTTTAATTACAGTTGCGATTGTTGCTGACCAAGTAATTCTTCGTGCATTAAGGTTATAACTTGGGGGGGAAGATAGAACCGTCAACAGTCACAGAATGCTTCTCCGGTGTCCATTTGTCGCATCCTGTGGTGACAGGCATTATTTACTATCTGGCTTAGATTCAACAACTCATTATACAGCAACCTTACCAATTCAAGGTTTAGGTGTTGTGATGAAGAGTTTTAAGAGTGGAAATGGAACTTCATCTGTTCAGCTCAAGAACCACATCATGTGTTGTCAATCATCCAGAGAGGATTCATCTAGTTCATTCAGAGAGGGCGAGATATCTGTACATGGAGTGTCCGATAAAGTTGTTGGTGTCTTGGGAGGAGGGCAATTGGGTCAGATGTTATGTCAGGCAGCTTCACAGATGGGTATCAAAGTAATGGTTTTGGATCCACTCGAGAACTGCCCAGCAAGTGCTCTTGCGTACGGCCATGTAGTTGGAAGATTTGATGATAGTGCTGAAGTTGAAGAATTTGCAAAGAGGTGCGGAGTATTGACTTTTGAAATTGAACATGTTGATGTTGCTACGCTAGAAAAGCTTGAGCAACAAGGGGTAGATTGCCAGCCTAAAGCCTCTACAATTCGAATAATTCAAGATAAATATCTCCAGAAGGTTCACTTTTCTCAGCACGGCATTCCAATGCCTGAATTTAGGGAGATACATGACGATGAAAGTGCAAGGCAAGCAGGGGGCTCATTTGGGTATCCTTTAATGATCAAGAGCAAAAGATTAGCCTATGATGGACGTGGAAATGCTGTTGCTCATACCAAAGAGGATCTTTCTTCTTGTGTAGCTGCTCTTGGAGGATATGGTCACGGTTTATATGTCGAGAAGTGGGCGCCATTCGTGGCGGAGCTGGCTGTCATTGTTGCAAGGGTAAGGGATGGTTCCCTTTCATGCTATCCTGTGGTTGAAACCATTCACAAGGATAACATTTGTCACATAGTCAAGGCACCTGCAGAAATATCATGGAAGATCAAGGAACTTGCTACTGATGTTGTGCAAAGAGCTGTCAGGTCATTGGATGGAGCTGGTGTCTTTGCGGTCGAGTTGTTTCTGACCAAAGATGAGCAGATTTTGCTCAACGAAGTTGCTCCCAGACCTCACAATAGTGGGCATCAAACAATAGAATCTTGCTACACTTCACAATACGAGCAGCATTTGCGAGCTGTTCTTGGTCTTCCACTTGGTAACTCTTCAAAGAAAACCCCAGCTGCTATCATGTACAATATACTCGGTGAAGAGGAGGGTGAACAAGGATTTGCTTTAGCTCATCAACTAATTGGAAGAGCGTTGAATGTTCCTGGAGCTTCTGTTCACTGGTATAACAAGCCAGAAATACGAAAGCAGCGCAAAATGGGTCACATTACAATTGTTGGCCCCTCAATGGTCAATGTGGAAAATAAACTGAAGTTCTTGCTGAGTAAAGAAGATAAAATTGCAGATGGTCAGAACCAAGCTACTCCGCTTGTTGGAATAATAATGGGTTCTGATTCAGATCTTCCTATCATGAAGGAGGCAGCCAAGGTGTTGGACATATTTGGTGTGCCTTATGAGGTGCGGATAGTTTCAGCACACCGGACCCCCGAACTGATGAATGTTTATGCTAAATCAGCTCATAAACGAGGCATTCAAGTTATAATTGCTGGTGCTGGTGGTGCAGCACACTTGCCAGGTATGGTGGCATCTGAAACTCCCCTACCTGTTATAGCTGTTCCTATACGCGGCTCTCAGTTAGGGGGGGTGGACTCCGTTTTATCTATGCTCCAGATGCCAAGAGGTATTCCAACAGCTACCGTTGGTATAAATAACGCAGAAAATGCAGCTTTGCTTGCTGTGAGGACGCTAGCGATTTTATATCCCGATATGCAGGCTAGAATGATCCAATATCAGCAAGACATGACGGATGATGTCTTGAGGAAAGGAGACAAGTTAATGGACCTTGGTTGGGAAGGATATTTAGATTCTAGATAAGCTTATGTGAACATTGAAGTCTTCAATACTAGTATCATTAGTCTTCATCCGTCAAGCTTTCTCTTCCTGCTATGAAATGGAAAATTATTACTTTCTCTTCTTTTGTTGTAATCCTGGTAACTTTGAGTCTATTAAGCATTCTTTTACTGACTGCCCTTTCTTTTCTTTTTTTCGAAAAAGAGGTTTCCCTCATTGCATTGATAAGAAAGGACCATGCTCTCTATAAGGAGAGTTCTGGTACACTGTTACATCTTCATTCCATGTTTGGATAATTAGCTAGTTTTGGATGTCCCATAAGCTATCCCCATTCCAACAATGTTTGATAATATACTTGTTACAGAAAACTGAAATTTTAGCTGCCCATATTACATTACTTCTTGAAACAAGAGTAAAAGCTCGGACTTTAAAGTTTATGTCTAATTTAGCTATATTGCCATTTTTCGCACTCTTTTTATATCTCGACTCTTTTGCTTCGACATACTTTCCTATCAACAACCCAAGAGTAGGCTCAGAATCACTTCTGAAATTGATATAGTGCCCACTGCATTCTTTTATACTGACTGCCCTTTCACAAGAATGGAATCATTAACGATTTTCAATTTGATTTAGCGCCTTCCAAGTTTCATTCTTGATGTGCAGGCTGCACCCATATTCTACCAACTTTGGCTTATTCGGGCTAATTTCCCAATTTTATTGATTTCTTTGTGCTCATCTCTAGGCTCAGCACGCAAAATGTCCCTGGCCTGGGGACAAGTGTCAACTAGTTAAGCACACATGTTGCAAGGAGTCCACCAATATATGAATAGGTTGATGTCCTTAAGATGAAACAAGATAAAAGATTTGTCCTCAAAACCAAATTTAGGTGCCCTAAATGTTCCCTTTATAAAGAACATCATCCCATACTTGAGACACAGATTTCCAGCTCCAGAAACATCCACAGCAGTTTTGGTTTTGCAAATCAAAAATGGACATGAAAAACGAGAAGATCAACAACCACCAAGAAGTAAAAGTACTGAAAATCCTACTCACCATCTTCCTTTTAGCGATAATTCTATGGAAATGAAACCTCAAGTATCATCTGATAGTAGTGATAGTAAAGTAGATGAAGGGTCTGATAGTAGCAGTAGTAAAGTTATGGTTTGTGCTAATAGATATGGAAAAAACCCAGCTAGTGATAACTACATAATGTGTGATATACTAAGCAGAATTCCATCAAAGTTTCTCATGAGGTTCAAATCTGTATGTACACAGTGGAAATCTATGATCGAAACAGATTCCCACCTCATCCATTTACAGTATAAATTTCATAGTCGTGATAAAAGACCACTCTTGTTTATCAGCTCACCCCCACCATCAGAATCTGGTGAACCCGAAAGAGGAGGAACTATTGATTTTACAATGGTTTGTCCAACTGAGGTTCATAAATTAGAGTTGGATCGTCCTAATTTTGGTATACCTAAGCAGACTGTGGCTGGTTTAGTGTGTATTACTTCTGCTAGTGAAGATTTTATGAGTTTTCTCATTTACAATCCAAGCACTGGAGAGAGAACACCTTGGATCGATACGCCGAATGTTAATGAGAATGTTGGTGAGGAAAGAAGACGTGTGGTCAATTGCATTGCATTTGGATATAGTCCAAGAACTAAGGAACACAAAGTTCTGTGCATATCAAGAATGAAGAAAAAAGGAGTATTAAGAGGCCTATCAATGTACATATCAAGCAAGCCATACACCGAAGAAGGTCAAGTCTTCTGCATTAAAAAATTTGAGGATGGTAAAGAAGCTGGAGTGTTTGAACATGCTGATGGTTTAGAAGAAGTTGGAGCTGATGAAGAACAAGTCTGTGAAGTCTTCACTGTAGGTGAAAATACATGGAGAAGGATCAATGCAGTTCCACCTTACAGTTTACTAAGTAAGGTTTGTTATGTGGGCGATCTTGGCCAATACAACGAAGAAAGCAAATCTGTTTATGCGAGGGGTAAGATATACTGGCGGTTCCGGTATACTCGCAAAGGTGAAGTGTTAATGGTGTTTGATGTCAGAACTGAGAAGTTTCTAGTCATTCCGATCCCGGGATATGTCACTGAAACCCGCTGGAAATATCCCCAAACTGTTGAATTATTGGAGGTTGATGGTCATATAGCTGTATTGAATTTTACACCAGGTTGTCCCATTTCGTTGTGGATACTTGATCAAAATTATGGTAGCAATAATTGGTCATATGAGAAGGTCAGAACGCCTTGTGACTGGAATGGAAATCTAGATCTTTCTATTGAAGCTATTTCAGGTACAAATTTTATTATCCTGAAACGACAGATGTCAGAAACTACTTATCTTTACGATCGGGTCAAAAAAGTGTTCAATGCATTTACAGTCAACGAAATGTATGGACTCAATTATCAGCCCGGTGAATTGAAAGAGATTCTCACTCTGAACGACAGCCTAGCACCTGTTTGTACAAAGCGCTGCAGCATGTTTTGAAGGAGACTAGGTGGCTGGTTGAGTCGAGGTAACTCATATCTTTACAGTGGGTAGTAGTAGGTATCTTCAGGTCATAGGTGTGCTGGAGTTTGTTTAGAGTACTGAGTATAAATTTGTACTAAGGGATAGAAGTTTCATTTTGGGTTACTGATAATATCACAAGTCATGACTATTACTTTGGATTATGGGGTATTACTTGGAGATTATCCCTCGATCTTTTTGTTGGGCATCCTCTTAGAGATTATGTTCTGTGATGGTTTTCATTTTGCTATTTTGATCAGTGAAGCTTTTGCTCACTTCTCAGTAGTTTAGGTGCCCCTTTCAAGCCGGACTATGGATTTAGTTAGAGGGCTTGGTCCTGTTTCTGCTTGTTGCTAGCTTAAAGTTCCTGAGTCCTGTAATCTCTATCTTTCTTTTAGCATGTCAAAGTTAATGAGAACTCCATCTATCATTTCCTTTGACTATATTATGTGAAATCTTTAATGTAATGCAGTCTCTGTTATTGATCAAGACCCCAAGTTGTGTGATATCCATTTTATAAACTGCATCTAGAAAACATACCAACCTCCAGAAGATAAATCCTTGGTGCAATTGCTTGCATGCATTTCACAACGTCTCTCCGCCTATCGACCAAGGGTAATGATGAAATCCATGCAAGCGATAGCACTATGGATTGATCGGTAAAGACCTCTGTAGCCATTATCTCATATTGCTGGCTTTGCAAACGTAAAAACCCACATTAAGTTAACTTTCTGGGTGATACATGATAGAGTGAAAATATCAGGTATTTATAGGCGAAATAGGCTTGAGAATTGAGATTCTAACATTCACTGCTTTCCACTAAAAACATGTTACTCTGAATGTAGACTTAAATCAGTTTGATGGGAGAATCTTCTTATCATTGCTATGATATCTTGCAAATTTTATTGATTTAAGAATCCTCATCATGATTTCATTTTCATTTTTTTTGAATGAGTTGAGGTCATTAATCAATAAACATGCTCATCCTGAACTTTAACGCCAGCGGTATCTTTCCGTGAGAAGAACAAAAACCAGCAAGTTCTCAAATGTAGTTGCTCAAATCAAAAGTTTCCGAGAGAGAAACAGAAATCACAAGTACTTAATGTTCTTGCAGTGAGATCAGGGTTTACCAGTTTCGGCATTACATTAAGATAAGTGAATTACCTTACATGGTACAATAATCTAACAATAAAATTTTTGAATTACGAATTGTACTCATTGCCAATGATATACAACAGTGGAAGCTAGTCGAGCAAACCTCGTTACCAGTTCTACCTCTAATCGATTCCAAAGCACGGGTTCAAATCTCCATCTTGCACCTGGAAGTTTCTGTTTTTGAATGTTCAATAACTAAGAATTTTGAACATACTCTGTAGTACCTAAAGTAACTAAAACTATACTCTGTACCTGCAAGTCTATATTTGTTCTACCTTCCTGTTTATAATTTCTGATCTCTAACACTAAAATTTAAAATTTCCGCCAGGGTAAACTCTAGCTAGTCGGTTACCACGTTGTTTGTTTTGTGTGGAACTGGAAGCTTCTCCAGGACCTGGTTTATTAATCTGTACAGAAGGTATAAGTGTTTCTTTAATCTTCTCTTTACCATCCTTTCTCCTGTAATTACAAAAAGAAAAGAGAATGAGCAAAAGAAAATAGAAGAATTCAAATCTGCACAAAACTAAGTCGAGTAAACAACTGGTGATCTCCGCAAGAAAAAGGCTGGTCAAAAACATACCTGAGTTGAAATAAGAGAAACACACCAAGTAGTGTAACTCCCCCAGCAACTGATTTCAGTACCATAGCCTTGCGCTGCTTACTCTTTGGTTGTTCCACATGTTTCTCGATCTTTAGATTTTTTGAGTCCTCCTAAATTGCATCAACAATGTTAATTTCACATTAAGAGACAAGAGAAAAAATAATAAACCAAATGGTTTAAACGCATTACTTACACATAGGAGAAAAAGAATAGCAAGAAGAGATTCTAACTTATCAAAATTTGGAAAAATCCGAGCAAGTCCACCTACATCCATTAACCACCTGGCTATATAAAATATGAAATAAAAGTGAAAGAGTTCATCAACAATTCACCTTGCCAATGGTGTCTGTGGTATAGACGACATCCTTGTCCTGCCTTGTGGCAGCATTGTGACCCACTAGAATGATTTTTTCATCAAGAAGATGTTGATCATCATTATCTTTGTAAACACTAGTTGCTGGTGTTTCATAAAGATCATTTTCTGGACTCAGTGCACTAGGGCGTAACGGAACATCATGATTATGATGCACAACAAGTTTATCTACATAAAGAATGTTGGGAGTCCGTGTACCATCACAATCATCAGGATCAGCATCAGACCCTTCTAGACAACATGGAGAATCAGAAGGAGATGCCAGCACTCCAATCTCCCACTTGGAATTTTCCGATTTATCAATGGCCTGAGCTGCCAAGCTACCTGATTCATGCATTTGTGGGAAATACCCATCATTACCACCATGGAGATCTGCTTGGTCATTTCTGTTATAGATAATTCCTGCTATATCACTCATTGGGACGGACAAGGATTTTTCATCTGGTACAAGACAGTTTTGAGTTTTCCCCAAGTCTGGAACCGTTTCGGCACCTGCTAGGAGTTTGCAGGCAGACCCAACATCCTCGTAATCAATCATCTCCAAAGGTTCATAATCACTCACAGAACAAGCATCCATCAAACCGGAGTCCATAATTTGAAGCTGTGGTATATGTCTATCGAAACTGTCATCTTCTGCTTCAAATGGATCTTCATAATCTATTGATCCCACTGTACCCGAGAGAGAGTTCCCACTGTCGGTAGAAGATACTTCAAAATCTTCTATTTCCTCAGAAAAACTTCTTATAAGCTCACATCTTGAATCCCTATCTATTGATTTAGAACCGAGACTATTCGTATGACATTGTAAATTAAACGGCAACGTGCTTCCACCCTCATGACTAACAAAAGCTGCATTACCCGATTCAAAACCAAGATAATCTCTTTCCGATGTATAATCTCTCACAGTTTCTGCTGTTGGCGTGTAATTACTTTCTGGGTGCCGCTCATGATGTGAGCCGTTCATCACAGATATACTCATTGACTGACATGCACCACTTTCACGTTCCACTTCACCCTGAGCTTCTACCACAGGTGTACTCTGTGTGAAAATACAATTTTCAGCAACTATGGAGTTTCTACCTAGAGAAACACTTGAAACAGGGCTATCAAATCCAAATGCATTATAATTGCTTTCAGCATCATCAGACTCTTCAGAATACGAATCGTGCTGTTTGACACGGTCAGCAACCCAGTTTTTCTACAGACAAAAAAGACAAGACATGAGAGTCAAAACTCGTGAGATTAGAAACAAATAACTCTATCTCCAACTTGAAGTTGATATGCAAATTATGACAGCACATAGACCTGATGGTTCACCTGACAGTATTTTGGTCTTGAATCCAAGCCTGAATCAGAATCAGCAGAGGTCAAAATTCTATATTGTGCTTTCTCCAAGCTTCTGCGAATGCCTTTAACCATATCAGTTGGCATGGCTATTGTATAGGTGACAACATCAAAATCTGGAACCTATATACACAATCCCATTCCACTTAGATTCTCATTAAGTTAATATTCAGTGTACTTGAGTAACAACAGAAGATGTCCAATGTCTTACATTTAGGCCTCTCAACCTGGCTTTCTTTGAAAGGGAACGAATGCACATGCAAACTCTTCGACTACCTTTCTTCTCGACGACGTCTGATGGGGAAAATAGATCGATCCCTGTCAATCCTAGCATATTGCAGATCTATGACATGATAAAAGAAGAAAAAACGTAAAAAGAAAATCAGATCCACAACCACAACCACAACCAGATAATTTGAATTGAATAACAATCTCAGATATTGGACAGACGCTTTTCTTTCCATAGTTTAAGTAAGCACGTGAGTAAGATATATTAGCAAAGGCCGCTGCTTTGAAGTGGTCCAAACTCCAAAGTTTTAATATGAAGTGCAAGGTCTGGACATGGGTGTCTCTAGATATATTGATGATTCATGGAAGGGGTACGTATTAAATTATGCAATGGCTAGCAGTTAGAGGGTATCTGTAAATTTTCAGGGGCAATCCATGAATCAATTGGATGCATATTCGTTTTTCCTTTTTTGAGATTACTAAATTTGTATCTTATTCTCTATTAACTCTATATATCAAACTCTTTTGCTTTTTTCTTTCTAATTGTGTTTTTTTTATTTGGCACTATCTTGAATCTGCTAACCTATCAGACGCAAATCATATAATTCAAACCCATTCATTCTATAATTGACCACGCAGTGAAGGATTCACCAATCCGGATTTGACTACCCTTAGTTGGACTATCTAACTTGACACCTTGTTTTCATACAAAATATTATGCTCCAAAGTGCCATCAATTGCAAAAATTAGCCGTCTTTTTAAGATTACCAACAATTGACATATTAGATATCACATTTCAGTTGGCTGAAAAAAGAAGGCTACAAATTTTTTTTATTACCACCTACCTTCAAAAACGAGTCGACATTAGAATAAGGCATGTATCTCCTACTTCTCTTTTCAGATTCAGCCTTCTCAGACATATAAGCTTTTGAACTTCTTAGATCCTTACACTTGGTCAAAAGCATTTTCCCAACTACACAGGAAACTTGAAACCTATACACAAGACAAAATAAAAATCAAAATTGTTACAAGTTCTTGAAATTTATAAAAGACGGATGTTAATATGGTATTTGGTGTTTTCAGATTCACTATTTGACTTGTGACTGTGGGACAAACTACGAACAAAGGGGGGGAAATATATATGTGATGGGTGAACGATAGCTTCAGTACATGTAGTTGTACTACAATGTTATTGAGGGCTAAACGTTGATCTCTGCTTTAACTTTCTGTGGATACTAGCATTCCAGTATAAGTTCACATTCAGAGCATAAAGCATGCTAAACTAAGTACAAAAGCAGCAGTATACTGTACATATCATCCAATCTTGAACTAAAATGAAAATGAGAAATCAATATAAGTACATACAGCAATTTTCCATCGGCAAGTAAATCAGCAATAAGCGCCTCCTCATTCAATCTAGTATGCAGTACTTCCCCGAGCCATATCCTTGTTTGAGTCTGCATCATGGTGAAGACCAAAATACATCATACAGTGAAACCAAGTGAACAGTAAATCAAGATTGGGATTTTCTTACAAGATGTAGCTCAGTAACTAAGAACCACACGTGATACGTTTCTTTGGACTCCAGTATCATACTAAAACATGACCCAAAGGCTAGATCACAAAAAAATATTCCGCTCGACTAACTTCTGAAGGGGTTTCATTGAATTAAGAGTCTCAGATGTTATCCTAAAATGGCGGAATGCAACTAGCAACATTCTTTGGAAAAAAATTGATCAAGTCGATTGACAAACATCCCCTAACATGTACACCGATGTACAAATGACAGCAGCCATCAGTGGTTCAATGATAAATATGACCGACCACATAAGAGAGAGGGATAAAAAGGAAACAAATTTAATTCTTTGTATTTCAACACAACCCATAGAAAATGATTAAGCACTTCAATGGCCACCCTTCTACTCGGAAAAGGTCTTTGGATGCCAATGCCATAGTGTACCTTAAAACGAGTACCTGGCAGGTAAAGGGGTCAATCTCTACTACATAACCAAGACCTAAATTTGCAAAAACAATATGCACCAATACCATCACAATTACGTTTCATTAACACAGCCAACCCTAAATAACATCATAGTCATTGCCATCACATCTTACTAACAATTCGAGGTTTTCAGCTCCATTCACAACTACTGCATGTATAAATAACGGCAAGCCTGAGCCTGTGATATGTCCCATTTTCATACCACACTAAACGAGCAAAAAGATCCCTCCTTTGCAAGTTAGAACAAGCAAAAGAATACAATTGGAAAACCCACAACACCCATTTCCATCCGGTATTAATAAGAACAACAGCAATTGGGCAATCAAAGTTAATCACTGCAATTAAAGAGTTCCATACCACCAATTTTTGTAGCAAGCAAAAAAAATATATATGATTTTGTTCATACCCATTCTAGTATATCTCAATAAAGAAACAATCTTGAACCAAAAAAATACTCATCAAGAGAATTCCCACATAAATAAAATGAAAAACCCAGACTTTATTTTTGAAATTACCTGCAAGAAGACATCATCCAGTTCACGGAAACTTGATTCAGTTGAAGAAGTTGAAGTAGAAGAGTCAACTGAGAATCTACGAAGCTCAGGTGAATTAAAATCTCTACCCATTTATAAAGTGAGAATCAAATCCCACTCAAAAACAACTTTTTGATCTGCTGGCCCCCTTAAAAGAAAAAGAAGAAGAAGAATCAAAAGAGGGTTCGTAGTTGTTCTTAGATTATTATGTTATTCCATTTCTATAAGGGTTTGTATTTTTTATTAAGGGACCTGTTCAGGGTGGGTACTGAAAGAAAATTTGCTTTTTGTGTTTATTTATGATTTAACTTTATCTGTGGTCACTTGTGGATATCTTCTCTTTTTCAACTTTACTCAGGTCTTTAGATTTTCTCCTTCTACTACCTGTTTCAAAAAAACTGATCCTTTCATCACATTTTATTTTTTGTCTAAAAATGAAATAAATCAAATTAAGAAAATAAAAATATCAGTTTTCCTGAAATTAAGTATTTCGTTAGCCTTATTTTTCTGATAAACAATTTTTTATAACATTTATGGCTACCACCATCAAAAAGAAAAATACTAGTATAACCGTTGCCACGGTGGGAGGGCCGACCGAAGAAGAGTATATATTTAAATTTTTTAAAATTGTGCCTTAAATGATAAATATTTCCGAATTTTTCGTAAAAACTCTAAATTTGATATTGTTGTTTATACTCGTTGCGTAATTTTTTTTATAAACTTTCCAACGAGATAAGATTTGTAAAATTCCAATGCACGGATTTTTAGATATGTTATATTAAAGTTTGTTTTCCAATTATATCCTTAAAAAATAGGATACATAAGAAGTTATAGTAATTGGACTAAAAGGGAGGGATAATTTTGTCTAGTGAAAAAACGACCACCAATCTTTTTGTGTCAATTGATTACTTATAATTTACAAAAAAGTGGTCATATAAACGTCCTCCCTCGCTTCACTCGGTCGGCCCAATTACATTTGTCTGCGTATGTATAATTTATGACAAGGTTATTTTTTTTCTTTTGATTGTCGTAACAGTTGTCCTGAACTACATACTTAATTAAGGAGTTATTTCTGGCGATTACGACGTTCGGATCCCTACCTTTACAGTGCAAAAGTACATGCCAACCATCAGATCACCACTTGATAGTTGGCTGATAAGGTTCATTACTATTGCAAAAATAATTTAGCATTTAGCACACTACACGAATCAACCGAAGAATATGATATAACAGATGATATACTCCTGGTATCTAGGTCTTGTGTTGTCTATTTTAAGATTTTGGTCACCTCGAGTCCCACTCCCATGTATCTGGGACCATTTTTAAGTTCGTTACTTTGTCTATTTTTAGGCTTTAATCCCTATCTTATTTAGGATTTGACGTTTTCTTTCCCGTGTTTGTCTTAAAATCATATTTTCTTTGTGAATTATTTAGGTTTCACCAATTCGTCACCCCCACTTATCCTATTTACCACCCTCATATAATTTTCAACAAATCATAAATACTACCGCTTGATTATTTGTTTACACCCGATAGTAAAAGAACGCACATTTGGGGATATGAAAACTAAATGGGGGATATGAATTAATATTCTCATCCAATAGTTTCTGCTAAGGGGGTGTTTTTTAGAGGTAGAAATACTAAACTATCCTTTAAAACAAATAACCTAAATATTCCTCACTCCTTTTCAAATTCTCTACTCCTTCTCTGTCGGCTCCTCACTTTGAAAACGAATTTATTTTTACATCACCGGCATTGTATTAGTGATGAAAATCATGCCGGAAATGATGACGACCATGCCGGAAGTGATGAAGACCATGTCGGAAGTGAGAGTGTTCTTCTGAAAAGAAAAAAATACATCGCCAGCATTGTATTGGTGATGAAGACCATGCCGGAAAATTGTGCCGGCGTAGTTAGTTGATAAGTAGTCAATGCCGGAAAATGTTGTCGGCGTTCTTGATAAATAACTTACAATGCCGACACGGTAAGTTGGGAGTACCATTTTTCTGTACATTTTGTAACATTTGTCGACATGGCTAAAACTATGAAGACCCTGCCGGTAAGAAGGTTGCCGGCATGGTATTCATCTATGCCGGCACTCTGTTTTTCAGGTGTGACAATGGCGAATGCAAGATCAGCTGAAGCTTTAACATACAACCCTTGTTCAGAAGACTCAGAGACATCTCTTTGTTCACTATCAGCACTCATTTTAACCAAATTCCTATTACCTCAAAAATTTCCTTGTATCGTCACCCAAGTGAAGTGATTATGACTTATACTAATCATTATCAAACTAATCTATTAACTTAGCTAATTATAATTAACCACTAAACATGATTAGTGAGGGGTGGATTAGAAATTATCTAAATTATCTGGATAGGGGATGACTCTGATTTACTATTTATATCCCCTTTTTGTCTTTTTCCCTATATCCTTAATTAGTTTCCATATCCCCAATTGCGCGTTCTAATAAAATAATCTCAACAACTAAAAAAAGGTGGAGAAATTGGGGGATACCTCCACAAATTGATAAATACTTTTTTGTTACAGTCGGCATGATTTTTCAATGCCGATTGTTGCCGGCTGTAACAAAAAGCATCTCCCAATTTGTGGAGATATCCCCAAATGTAGGTTCTAAAAAAAACACCTAAGTTATAAATAATGTTTTCTTCTCCATCTCCACCACTACCTTCATCTCCACCACCGACCGCCACTACCTTCATCTCCACCACCGACCACTACCTTCATCTCCACCACCGACCAACACCTAGTCTATGAATACTTTCGTTCCTGGTCAAGCAATTAACAGTGCTGTGACAAGGAAGCGTAAGAAATATCTGGAGAAATGTACTGCTCAAGGTTTGGGTTTTGGAGTCCCCGCCTTCTCTACTTTGGGAGAGCTTGGCAGTGACACTGTTGATTTTCTGAAGAGATTGCGCAATTACTTAGCTAGTCATGGTGCGAATATTAATGTGGGAGATTTTCTTTTCCATAGACTAGATGTGGTCATTCAAAAAGGGATTGGAGCACAACTTGTTGCTCGGCTCCCTTCCAACTCTCTTGTATCTTCTTCTTTTGTTGATTTTGAATATTAGTAAAAAAAAAAAACTGCTTCTACCTTTTGATTTGATTTTAAATAATTTTAAATAGACAGATTTTAAATTTATTCAGCTTTTAATGATCCGGCCTGGATCGACTACTAAAAAGAAAAATAATTCAGAAATAAGGAAGTTTAAATTTAAATTCAGTCAATTTCTGATCGACTAGGACTGCTACTGATAGTGATATTTTTCACGACTGTTGTTGTTTAGCGTCGTTAGTTTCTGAACAACTATGACAGCTCTTGCTGTTTTCTGTTGTTTATTAAGGACGACTCACATTCAGAAACTATCCAAAGCTTCCAGTCGTCATATTCCGTACGATTGTGACTGTTCAGAACAGTCTTATCTTGGAAGATTACAACTGTTCTTAAATGAGTTTTGACCACTCGATTAACTTGATATTCATTCCATCAATTAATTAAATACTTTCATAATTAACCTGATATTTATTAATTAACCAAGGATTAGTGGCTTTTTAATGAAAAATGAGATTTGTGGAGAAATAAATAAGGGTGGTAATAGTTATTTTGTAGGTGGTAAATAGGAAAAAATATAATTAAAAAGTAAAATTATTTTAGAATTTCTGAGGGTGGCAAAACGATCGACCCCTAATAGGTTAACCATTTATAAAACGTGTTTCCGATTTTCTATTACTTTACAGTTTACATAGATATCAAAATATGTTTTGGTTAACATGGAATTTTCATTAATATCGACATAATATTTTGAACATGTGCTAAACTCTGATTACTTAATTTTTAAGTATTTTCCTTGATACTCAAGGTGATCCCAAAACCGAAACATTCCATAATATCTCTTTTGATATTCAGAATTTATGTCTTTAATTTTCCAGTAATTAAAGCATATCTCTGGATAATATATTAGTAAAGTATACTTGTATGCTAGCTAATATTGATTTATCATCCATGAGAGATTTCGGTATATTAGTTGGACAACAGTTGGAATTTAATGAAAACCGAATTTGGTATTTGTTGCATATCTTTTGATATTTTCGATTTTGGAAATTGTGTCCAAACTACCTTGGTCATAATAAATAACAAAGTTTGTCCTCTTTACAAACTTGTCATGTAACACACGGAAATTTGTATTTATTGTGAGAGCTACTAGTAATATTCCCATAATACTCTCTCGAAAAGAAAATTAATCTAATTAGGTGAAATCTCTTGTGGTGCTTCATTAATGTTGATGGTGGTTTTTAGTTCAGGGATAAAATTGTAAAACCCTGTATTTAATGCGCTTTCGCTCTGCAAAGAGGATGAGCCATTTATAAGTGATGAGTGCTCAAACCTCTCAACTTACATATGTATTGAGCAATTCGGTATATTTAATGCGCCGTCATCCTGCAAAGGAATAAAGGCCATTTAAGAGTGATGAGTGCATAAACCTCTTCGCTCATAGATATATTGAGCAATTCAATATATTTGCATATATATAAATGTTGATGGTGGTTTTTAGTTCAAGACTAAAATCGTAAAACCCTGTATTTAATGTGTTGTCATCCTGCAAAGGAACAAAGCCATTTGAAAGTGATGCACACTACACCAAAAATGGACTTTAGCAACTGGCTCCCGCTGTTGCAAATCGGGGTCGCAACTGCACACAGCTGTTGCGACAGAGGGCGACTCGAATTTTCGCAACGGAAATGTAGCTATTGCGAATTTCGAGTCGCAACTGTTTTGAGCTGTTGCGACGATTTTTTTTAGCAACAGACTGCTATCCGTTGCGAATTTTTTACAATTTTTTTCTAAATCTTGACTGAGTCAAAGAAGACTGACCCAAAAAAGTCGCGGTAAAAATTTAGCAACAGATTATGGATGTTGCTAAATTTATGCAACAGACAAAAAAAAAGGTCATTCTTCATTGACCTGGTCACAATATGCTCTCCCATTTCAAGTTTATCCTGCAACTATTACATACACCCTGTAGTTTTTCTGATTCAATCAATCCAATTCTTCAGCAATAATATTGATATTTGATATGTTCAATGATACATGTTTAAACATCAAAAACATTTACAAAAGAAAAAGAAGGAAACTAAATTAAAAAACTGCGTTTACCGCTCTTCTGACTACATTTTCTCAAACACTCATACAAAGCTATCTTATAGTAGAGCACACCAAGATTTATTCTCACGCGCCTTAAATATATACAAACTGCAGCTAAAATAGTAGATAAGACAATATACAAGACTTACATGAAGATTCAAGAACTGGTAACGACTGGGGTGAACTCAGCCTGTTCAACACAAACACCAAACATAAAAATAAGTTAATACTATGTATTTATAAGGAAATGACATTATCAGGACCACAAATTTTCAATAGGATCTACCAATTAAGGTGTTAATGACCAGACCTAGACGCGTTGCAATAAGAATCCACTTAACATAAGCATAGCAGGTAAGAAGAATGCACTTTAACATAAGCCTAGCAGGTCATGCCGTTACTAAATGAATTTAACAATCCTTAAGCTAGAACTATTTATAAATATGAAACTAAATTCAAACATCACTGTCATGCTCGCAATTCCTGAAATTTAGAAACGCAGTTCTTAGTTTTCAACTAAAAGGGAGACAAGTTCATGATTTGACTGAACAGTGGACTTACCATAAGCATTTTTGATGATTGTTGTGTCCTGAAAACCGACTGTGATAGCCAGACAGAGAAGCATTACGATCCAGTTTATCTCTGGAATATATATCCGACCAAATATCCACTTTGACGTGTGGACGACCTTGATACGGGGGAAACAACCCAAAGCATGACATTGCATTACAATTGAGAATGTTGCAGAGATGACAGCTTGACTAGCCACAACTGCAGCTAAGGTGGCAATAACAAAAACTGGCCAAAATACCGGCTCTGCTGAAATAGAGATAGAGATAAGGAAAAGTATGATACGAATAACATTGTATTCCCATTTTCCATTGTAAGTGAAGCTAAATTTTTAGAAGGCTTACCAGGAATAGACGCATAAAAGCTTATCGATAGCTTATAGAAGTTCTTCGTAAGAAACGCGGTCTGCCCATGTATTGAAGTACGAGACAAGGGTAGACAAGGCAAGCAAATCCAAGCTGCAAGAAGTGAAAGTAAAAATACATTTCTGACAAAAATCGACCAAACTAGAAACACCCGAATTTTATGACTAAATTGGTTTCCACATACCCTGACAGATAAATTTGTGAAGCGGCCAAGATCAGCAAACATAGCTTCAATGCCTGTTAGGAACAGAAGCATACATTATTCCTTCACTGTGAATGCGAAAGAATGGATAATATAAAATGTTGAAACACCAAAATCACCTGTGACAAACAGAAGTATTCCACCAAGAGATATCCAGCAATCTTTTCCTGTCTCCCTAAAGAACAGGTAAATATAATACGGAGAAATGGCACGGTACACTCTTGGGTTCCACACAATGACATTGTAAATTCCAAGAGTGGCGATGCAAAGTAACCAAATGGTAACCACGGGTGCAAAGATGAAAGCCACTCTCTAGGTACCACAGTGCTGTAAAGCAAAGAGGCCGACTAATACAATGCAAGCAATAACAACTAGGACCTGTTCTTCCATCAAAACAATAAGAAACTTCGCGGATATGAATAAAATAATTATGACTGTAACTTGAAAGGTAATAATATCAATTGGCGGTATATACCTTGTTGTAAGCTTGTTGCACGAACTTGTATCCCAAAAACGACAGATAAAACTACATAGAAACAGTTATTTAGGTTTAGTTATACTGTTACCGAAGATATCTGTCGTTAAAAGTAAATAAGGTACAGAATTCTTACCAGAAATTGCAGGAGTCAGAACACCATCACCAACCACCATGGAAGCACCAAACAGCACTAAAAGAAGTAAAAAAATCCTCGACTTCTTATGCTTCTACAGATATTTTCTTAATGGGGAGGAATTAGTAATCCTTTCTGACTGACCACGGCTATAATAAGTAGAGATCTCCTCATCGGCAGCTTGGTGGTTGGGAATTAAACTGCACTTTGCATGTCTGCAAAGGAGAGAGTATAGTGCAAACATCCCACCTAATAGTGATCATAAGAATAATGTAAGCTGAAATTGATAGACAGAGAGAAAGAGAGACTTGGAAATCACATCTACTCGTACCTTCACCGTTATCATCTGCACTCAACACTATGAAAACATACTTTGACAAGGGAAGCAATGTGAAAGTCCAGAATATCAAGGAGAAAACTCCAAATATTGTATCTTTGGTTTGATAATGCTGCAACCTCCCGGAGAATGTACTCTTAAAAACATAAAGGGGGGATGTGCTCAAATCACCATAAACTACATCGAAACTCTGATATGCTAAAAGGACAACCTGTTTATACTCTCTCTTCCAGAGAACCTGCTTGAAAGCAGTACACACACTGTTAACAGAATTTATCATTGGCCATTTGCAAGCTAGATTGTCAATTATGTTCGACAGTGACCAAAGTGCAAAGATGCACCTAAAAGATATTATAAGACTCATAATAACATTAGTTTCTACATTTAGCCTCAAATTAATTGGGGTTACGGCACTAAAGGGAAATTGCAGAAACACAGTCAATCAACCATGTGAATGTTTTGCATCAGTAGAATCAAAGACTTACCATTGTCATGCGGATCTCTTACTCAGAGAGCAACAAATCTTGATTTGTGCCTAGGGTTTGTCATTTGGCATTCTTGTTCAATTTGCAAAAGCATCGTATCTATTCCAGTATCACTCTCCCCAATTTCATCCCATATTTTCTGATCCAAATCAAGAATTAATCAAAAATCAATTTCATAATAACTCAAATCACATATAGAAGATCAATATACACAGGCTAAATAACATTATTCTTATTAAAGAAGTAAAACAAATCAAAAACATCAAGAGGAGTTAGTCTTAGCGAAAACCAGGTACCATTTGAGACTCCATTAGGGTAAAGAATGACCTGTAATTCTTGAAGAAGAGAACCACAAGTAGTGGTCTGTAAAATTGGAGAATAGATGTTCTGGTTAGCAGGAACCAGCATTCTTTTTCTTCAGAGAAAAACAATAAAACTCGAAACCCATTCTCACAACCATCCAAACTGAAACAACATCAACTAATCATCAACAGAAAACCCCTAAAACCCAAATTGAAAAAAATATAAGAAGAATATAAATAAAACCCATTAGTAGATCTCTCCATTACAGCAAACTAACCTCGTGAAACATAAGGAACACCATCAATTGCTTATAAACATCTGCAAGCATCAAAACCCTTAAGAATCAGTGAGATCTAAACGGGCTAAAATGTTGAAGAAAAATTAAAGAACAAGTACTGAAGAACTTGATAATAATAAAAACTAAATGGGAAATTACAAGTTATAAAATCATTACCTTCTACTTCTACAGAGAAAAAACAAAATGAAATAGGGTTTCAGAAGGTAAGAAAAATATTAGGGTTTGGTATATGGGTAAGTCTGAATAATTAGGGATTCAGAAGATAATGAAACGAGTAAAATTGATTGTACTTGAGTGATTCAGGGTTAGGGTTTGGTAAAATTCAGTCATATAAACTTTGAAGACGAAGAAATCAACTCTCTCTTCAACCTTTATAAGACTGAAAAATACTGGAAAAATACCATTGAAATCTGCTAAAATATTGAAATCAGAAACATATAGAAACTATTCTGGGGGAAAATCTGCTAAAAGCTTCAAGGGGAGGATAAGAAGGGGAAGAAGAAAGAGAGGCGCAGTTAGAGAGAAGAGGGGGAAGAAGAGGACGAGTGGTAATGAACTGAGAGATGTTTTTTCCAAGGATAAAACTTGTATGCACACACGAAATTCGCATGCTCGAAAGCGTTTGTAAGTGTTGACTGCCACACGCGTAACTGGCATGCGTGAAAGAAAAACAGTTGCGAATAGCAACTGAGCATTAGCAGATGCGAAATTCGCAACAGAATCCGACTGTTGCGAATATTTAGCGACAGAAATTCGCACCTGAAAATTCGCAACAGCTACATTTCTGTTGCGAATCTGAGTTGCTAAAACCCATATTTGGTGTAGTGGCATAAACCATTTCACTTACATATTTATCGAGCAATTCAACATATTTACGAAATTTATCCAGAATGGTGCGTGAAGCAACAATCCCAGATATTCTGTAAATTTTAACCTATTGCATTATTCACTAATGCATGACCTGCCTGGTATTTTCCTATGCTATGTTCCGAACCGAACTCTTAATATTGGCATGACATGACAATTAATGTTCACTCGCAGCAAAGTAGCATGAATCTCCCGAAGTGTCCGTATTGAGACCTGCATGAAAACACTCACGTAGGCTACACCACTCTCTGATAAAGAGATCAGCGTGTTTACACACTTTTTAATTAAAAGTTAGCGCGATCGAACGCGTTTAAATTCCTTAAGGAAAATCTAGACTGTCAATATCAGTCTTAAGGAACGATCACGGCCACACGATTTGGCCACATAATTCAACAAGCCTAGCCTACTCCTAGCGGAACTAGGTGATCATCATGATAAACACCAGCGGGCCCACTAACATCCCGACCGGTCAAAATCCCTTTAGCCCATCCGCTACACCCTTGAACGCTCAACAAAACATAGGTGATCGTGCTGTTGAAAAAGAGCTCAAACGAGCCAAGACCGACCATAACGGTCTCAAATTCATCACACCGGTCCAACTTAGCTAGCCTAGTTGGACGGTCTAGATCTTCCCTCAAATGATCAAAAAGGGTACTGGCGTGTTCACCAGCGACCCAACTACATCCTTGGTCAATCGACTTGTCCACGGCAAACAAGGAGCGCATTGAATCGTTTGCCCAGAGTAGGGTGAACGCACTGTTTGAAAACCCTAGTTTGTATTGCGGCGATACACTACTTTCACAAATCGATCACAACCATCCATCTTCGCCAGCCACATTGAGTGGCTTAGATCCAATTTCAGACAATCAAAGAGGCGCCAACATGATCGTCGGCGGCTCATCTCCATCCCCAGCTGATCGAATTACATGCGGCGATCCAGAAGCACGTCAAACCGCTTGCCCAAAGTAGGGAGATCGCGTGCTTATAAAACCCTAAATTGAATAAGCGGCGTTACGCAACTTCCAC
Source organism: Papaver atlanticum (assembly GCA_023531105.1). Classification (NCBI taxonomy): domain Eukaryota; kingdom Viridiplantae; phylum Streptophyta; class Magnoliopsida; order Ranunculales; family Papaveraceae; genus Papaver; species Papaver atlanticum. The sequence continues at coordinate 3,001,162 of JAJJMB010008958.1, forward strand.
AAATCGATCACGGCCGTCCATCTTTACCAGCCTAGTCAGATGGCCTAGATCTAATTTCAGAAGACCAACGAGATGCTTGCACACTCACCGGCAACCCATTTGTGCATATACCTAATCGTCCTGTCCAAATCAGTGGCAAACGCCACAAATCGTTTAGCCCAATGGTAGGGTGGCCGCACGACTTCAAACCCCAAAATACAATCAATGGCAGCATACAACTGCCGCAAATCATCTCATCCGTCCAACTTCGCTAACCTGGTCGGATGGTTTAGATCGGATTCTAGATGGCCAACAGGGTGACGCCGTGATCACCGGCCACCCCTCCTCCACAGGGAGCGATCGACCAAGTGGTAGCTCACCCATAGGATTCTCAAACGATCGCCCAAAGGTGACCGGTCATGCTGCTTTTCTAAGATATTCAACTCGCGACTTATTTGGACGAACTCTAAAACAACGATGCTTCCTGCACATCGATTGTTTTCAGCGGTTTGTTTAAAAGCGATGCTTCATGTGCATCAATTATAAACGATGCTTTATGAATATTGATCTCACAAATAATTTTATTATTTGACCTAAAAGCACTATGTGCTACTTTAAGCGGCAAGTTTCACGACTTGACCCATTCACTCGAGACATCAAACATGTCACAAACTGGGGGATGCTTACTGGGATATTGGTCTGTCGATTTACAGCGTGTGGCGTACAACACGCCCATTACGAGAAAGTGTCAGGAAAGGACGGACGGTTAAGCAATGAGGGAGTAGTGGGTGAAAGGGTGACCGGTCTTCCCACATAATGGAAATGTGATGGTCACCACCTTTTGCACAACCCCACTTCTTCATTACTTAACTGCCTCCACTTCCTACGAGATCAGGGGTGCGCTCAATGACTTGTATTAATAGGTTTTCAACCTATTTTCAAAAGAACACAAGTGTTATTAACACAAGTATCTAGAAAACACCAAGAACTGATAGCTTACGTTCTGCAAGCCAGTTCCACATTCTGATACAAGTAATAAAACAGCCACACATTCATAATTCAACATTTTGATCTCAAAAACCTTCTTCGCTTCCCTCCATAAGATCAACCCTTCTCCTTCACTTTGTGACCGAATTGAATCTGGAACGGTCATTTCTTGGTTTAGGTCAGAGTCTTACAGATTGATCTCTCGAATCTAAAAGTACTCCCGTGCAGTGCATTTGTTTAGGGTTTGAATTTGTAATGACCCATCCCCCCACCGATATTGTCCCCACTTGGCCACTGCAGATATCCGGCAGTATGGGGTTTTCAACGGGTATCGCTGTGGTAATCCAGCAGAAACTTTCCGGATGGTCACCCATCCCTGGATTGCTCCCGTCTGAGCACGCTTAACTGTTGAGTTTTCTACCAACTCCGGAGCCAATTGTGCTGAAAAGGCCTCGGTATAATGTAGACGTTCCTTGTCTCTTGTGAGGGGAGTATCTGGCATAATTGCCCAGCATACTCCCCCACCCAAGCATAAGCGAACGACCCCTAATTGTATCCCAACTAACACCGATAATGTTCCCATTTACCCACTGCGGTTATCCAGCAGTGTGGGATTTTTAACGGCACTACTGCGGTCATCCGGCAGCAGCTTCCCGAGAGGTCACCCATCCCGTGACTACTCTCGGCCGAGCACGCTTAACTGATAAGTTTTTTCCACAACTCAGTCAAGTGAACCCATCAGGCCTCGGTGTTAGGAAGGACAAATCATTACTTATATTTCATTCATCCAACCATTGGCGAATATCGAGGTATTACAGAATTCGTTTCTCATCAACACACCCAAATTTACCAAAAACAGTAGAATCAGTTTTTACCCCAAAAAAAATAAATACTTCTTTGCGATCAAGAAGTTTTTAGTAGTACCGTTGGTGGGAAACTAAATCGTATTATTATTTTAGGTTTCGATTTGATTGACTAACCGTAAAGTTGAGTCTTGATTGCACCTAGTTTGTTTGTTCTGCGATCCTTCTCTTCTGATATAAGGTCACTCGAACTAGATCAAGAGTCAATGATTTCAGATATGATCTTTATTGATTGAAGATCAAAAGATAGAACTTGTGATCATCCATTGTTAACAGGCTTCGTTCTGTGTGTGATCAATCACAAGGGAATCAAGTTGTTTGTGCAGGTACATTGAAGACTGAAGATTTGAAGACTATAAGATTTTCTTATTGGTATTATGATCTTTGTGATTATACTTCGTGCACACCTTGATTGAATGGGATCCGACAAGTTTTTTTTATCTTTGATAGACTTTCATAACCTGTTGTATAGATTGGCGATCTATCATTTGGTGGTTCTCTTCAGAATCCAAATCGGATATGTTGTGAACTAAGGTTTAATTATTTCGATAATCTTAATCTTGGTTGATCTAAACCGTTATAAAGGAGTTTATATTGATTAAACAGAAGAGACTTTGTAACTCAACATATATCTCTAATGAACTTGTGGATCTGTGAGACTGATAAAGCGGTTACCGAAAACAGATTAGTCTTTTACTATTTCGGAATATGATCCAAATGAGTCGAGTGCTAAATGTTTTCATAACAGGTGAAGCAACTTAAGATAGTGGACTCTATCTTAAGATTCACGTGTGTAGACCAGATTGGCAGTAGGCATAGGGATACTAAAGGAACTGAGTAACTTGGATTTAGTTACGTGGTCTCAACTGTACGAAGTTAGTAGTAGTCTTTGTATAACTCCTTAATTCTAAGAGTATTCCTAACTATACTAGGTCCCTGGATTTTTCTGCATTTGCGGTTTCCTTGTTAACAAAATCTTGTTGTGTGCTTTTACTTTACTTTACTTTTTGCATTATAATTATTTATTATTTTAGTTATAATAAAGTGAATGCACTAGTACGTTAATCCAATACTTGGATTTGATTCTAATAGTTAGGTTCGATTTCGATACTTATTCTATATACCCGGTGTCACCTTGTTGAAAAGTAATCTCCTTGACAGTACTTGTCTGAATTAGGTTACATAAGGTGTGTCTTAAATAGGTTAATATCGAAAAATGTTGTGGTGTACTTGGTACCCTCGTCATTTCAACTGGTAATTAAGATGCAAATAAAATTATGAGGTACCTCCAAGGCACGAAGGATCATTGTCTCACGTCAAATCAATGTGAGTTGGTTGGCTATTCGAATCTCGATTTCACAAGACGTGATGATATCCGAAATAACCCTTTTTGATATGTTGTTCTATTAGCTGGAGGAACAATATCAAGGAAAAGTGCAAAAGGGTTTATCCTTACTAGCTCGACAATGTAAGATGAATTTGTAGCATGTTTTGAGTTCTAAAAATCATTGTTCATGGATGCAGAATTTCATCTCAAGGTTTGGAGATCTGAATTGTGCCTCCGCGGCAGTGAAACTTATCTGTGATAATGTCACAACATTATTCTTCTCAAAGCATGCTAGATATACTAAGGATTCAAGATACGTGGATCTTAAGCCTATGCGTGAAACAAGTTGTTCAGATGGAAAAGTTGTTCATTGAACACATAGGCACAAAACTTATGATTGCAGATGCATTTACGAAAGCGTTACCTCACAAGACCTTTCTGGACATGTTGCAAACATGGGTCTTGAGGGAGTAATAGACATTTAGTTTCACTTAGATTATTTGTATATGTTTGAGTGCTTATTGTTAGTATATTGTACTTATTTTTATAATCCATTTTAAAATACTTTTATGTGTTGGATGAATGTTGACAAAAAAAAAAATAAAAAAAAATTAAGGCATCACTAGCCATTATGATATCCCAATTTATGGCCTAGTTAAGGAAGTTATTTATGTTGTGGTACATGGAAGGGAACATATTGATAACAGAACAATGTGCAACCGCCATGACTCATATGAATAGTTTGTTTGATTAAAGTATTATGTTTAACCATTAACATTAGCATTTACGCGCACTTATATTTTCGACGATTAACTGTTAAATAGATTATCACATGGACCCGTTGGAAATAGATTCAACTTGGGTGCATCTTCTAAGAAATTGGAGTAGCCTTTCTTTTATTTGAGGAGAGTCTTGATAATGGTTTTGACATTTAGATTCTTTAAGTCTATGTAGGACTGTCCGCAACCAACAAACATCACTGGTGCTCCCGATATATACACCACAAAAGTGCAGCTCCAACCTAAATTCACTAATAAAAACACAAGTGTAGAATCATTAAATAAAAGATAAATTAAATCCAATATCCCGGTATGACTTAGTTTCATTGAATTATGATCTCATTTTACCTTATCATCAATATAACCAAACTTTATGAGCACAATCCCATCAATCACCCAGGAACCAGGTGAATTAGAGAGATCTTCCAATTTTTGCAAAAAAGAAAGGAAGCTTTAAAGGCAGCATATACCAAAGGAAAATTATTATGGAGAGCATCCGGAAAAAATTCTACCAAATGTACGAAGCAAAATTTAGTTATTTACATATGCAAGATATGCTCTTAGATGAACTAAGTGCCGACCTAAACAAAGCATGAGAAAAAATATAAGATATACCTTATATTAATTTGGAGCACACCACCCAAGATAAATATGCTTCAGCATGAGTACTTTTGAACATTTCTAGAGCAAGCTAGCAATAAAAATCCAACTCTTACAAATTTATATTAACTTGAAGACTGAAAATCTAGTATTTGAACATATATAAATAAGGAAACAATATATATGTGTATGAATTAATCACAACCATATTTGAAATGAGAAAATAATATTAAAATTAGATAAAACTTTTGTTGATTAGTTATGCTACGTTTTTCTCTACTTGTGTTGTACATCACAGTCATTAATGCCAAATTTAATTGATCTGTTAACACAATTAGCAGTATTTTGATATTATCAATCAATAAAATGATTAAAAGAAGAAAAGAATAGGTTAAATATAAAAGTTTACCTTTTGGCACAATATCCGCAGTGAATATAATTTGGATGTGATCCGTCACACTAGTATAAGCCAAATGTTGTTCGACTGAATACATATCCTCACTAAGAGCTTTGGAAAACACGACCCTATGTAGTCTACACCTGATAATCGTGTTTTATTTTATTCCACTTAGTTATGGAGGATCAACTAGTGCGTTCTCCGCAATAAAATCAATCAAACTCTGCCTTTGAGGATTGTTTGCAAGCTGTAGTCGGTTTCTTTCACGGTGACTTAAAGTTGTATTAATATCACCTACTACGCACCAAACATTTGTTTCTAGCCATCGTTGTGCCAATTTTTCCTCAAAACCATCTTTTAATAAAGTATCAGTTGGACAATACATATTAGTCACCGTGAATTTAATATTGGTGTTGGTAATTCTAAAAATCACTAAAATTGTTTCTCTTTCATTCTTGTATTCTTTATAATTCAGATCTTTATCATCCAAAATTACCAGCCATCCTCCGGAATGGTTACAGTATCGGGACCGGCCTCGTTCGATACGTTTGTTCATAACATTTAGCCCATTCTGGATCGTTTCTTGTACTAATGTACACCAAACTGAATCTTGCAAGGCAATCAACGATTCATATTTAGAACCTTTACCTATCCCACGTATGTTCCATGTACCCAAACTAAATGTTGTTGTGATCGAGTTTAACATATCACCCTTCTCCAGTTGCTCTACAACTTCATACAAGTCTTCTTTATCATCCCATTCACATTTCAAGGGTTTACAAAGAATTCCTACGTGCACCACTATATTATCTTTCTCAACAACATACAAATTGGCAAAGCCCCGGGTCATCAGCACATTAGTTCTTTTTTATCAAAAACCGCGGTGTCTTAGAACCTATATGATTGATAAGTAGATTACAAGAAAATAATATCAATACAAATTGAAAATTCTGAAATCTTCTAATTTATTACCGTTTAAGAACAAGCAAATGAAAATCAATTGAAGCTTTACTCTCTTCTCCCGATATAACACGAGAGGAATCTAAATTGAACATATTTACTCTCTTCTCCTGATACAAATCAATTGTAGTGTAATAGGTAGAAATAGTACACTACTCTAAACTGATGATGTAAAAAAATAAAATCATTTAAGAAGAAGCAAATGAAAATCGATTGAAGTTTTACTCTCATCTCCTAATAAAAACATGAGGAGTCTTTACTCTCATGATATAAATCAATTGAACTGTAATAGGTAGTAGGATTACATTACTCAAGCCTGATGATGCGAAAAAATTACCATTTAAGAAAAATCAAATGAAAATCAATTAGAAGCAGAGAAGAAACCCAACCTTGCAATGGTAGTCTCTCAATACTTTGAGAAAGTCTTCTAGTAAATAGGTAGGGTTTTGAAGATGAAGTGTATGATGGTAAAGAAGCTAATAAATTTTCATATTAGTTTTTTTTTTTTTTTTATAAATTGGTTCCAAGTTCTGGTTCCTACCAAACAACATTCCACTTTTACCCTCCTATGCATATTTATCTATATCTAATATAAAAAAGTTATTTTAAGATCTTCGTTTCTTAGCTTTAGAGAAAATAGTTAGCATTTCAAACCGATAGTTGTTTTTTTTATATGAATTATTTAAAATAAGGAATTTATTTCTTAAAATAGGTTATAAAATGTCCAGATGCATAATGATAATATATGCAGAAAAAGATATTTATACGAAAAGGAAATAAATCATATTGCACTAGAAAAAGTATATGTAAAAAGATATTCATCAACAAATACGAAAGTGCATATTATGACACTTAGTGTTTTTCACTCACGAGATTTTTTTTGACAACTAAATTAGTAGTAATAAAAATAGTAAGTGTATTCATATAAAAAAAACATTCAGATGCAAGAGAATAAATCATGTTTTAAATTTCGCATTTGCGTAAAGAAGAATTTAAAATTTGTAATATAGGTATACACCTAATACCTCGATTAATTTATTTTTTGTATACATGAAAACATGCTTGAGAATAGCTAATAGAACAATATCCAAATTCATCGACTCAAGCGTAAATATTAACATATATTTAAAATCTCGTTCAAGAAGGTGTGTTGGAGTGAATGCTCTATTGAACCCACATACCTTTGTATGTCAAGTATGTTGTCGAGTTTAGATGCCAAAAATATTTCTTGATTTAGCTTGCTAAAGTCAACTTCGATTTGGGATAGATTAGGTAGTAGAGTCTTAAGAAAATGAAGAATTGAAGATCACACGAAGACATCAATTTGAAGAAATTTCATCGAGGTAAGTAAGGTAGATTGATTTTTCCTTTCAAACTCTTTTACATTCTATCTATGTATTTATCGTAGCAAAAGTTGAGGACTTTAATAAATGATCATATTCAAAGAAAATCATATCACGTATTAGCTTTTGACAAGTCTAGTGATTTTCAACTTCCCAAGTTCTTTCTTGTCGAGAACTCGAAACTAAGCTTGAGAGAAAGTACAAGTGTTTTAATGTAAATCTCAAGAATTGCAAATCCATTCTTGAGTTTGTAAGATTTTGTTTTGGTAGTTTACTGCTAATGATTTTCGCTCCCTTGAGTTCACGAAATCAAAAGTTTGTGTTTGTGAATTCTTTTGCTCGTAGAACTTAAAAAACAAAGTCAATAAGTCAATTACGTTCACAAACCTAAATAGGTGAATTAACGAGCCTATTGTTGAGAATTTCTTATGAGACCTTTTTAACATTTGAATTTGCAAACCTAAAAAGGTGAGTTCGCGAACTTAGTGAAGAAAACTTCTCCTGAGACTTGATGCGATTTGAGCTTGCTAACCTAAAATGATGAGTTCGCGAACCTAGTACAAGAAAAATTCTTATTTTACTTTTTGAGCATTTGAGTTCGCGAACCTAAAGACTTGAATGTTTTCTATAACTTCATTTGCATTTGAGTTCTCAAACCTACAAAGCTTTTGAATTCTATTTTCTCTCTTATGAGTTCATGAACTCATCATCTGTTTACGGGCTTAAAAGTTTAACAAGTTAACCTAATACATTACTGCCTTTGGACTCATTCATTTTTCTTTAATTTTCAAGGGAAACTTTTCACACGCTAACGAATTGCTTTTTGTTAACTAATTCCTTTCTATGGAAAGTTTTGAGTTGTTTCTAAAATTTATCTATCTTGAGATTCAAGCTATTAGATCTTCTTTTAGACATTGCTTCTTTTTACACATTGTCCGTTCTTAGTAGTTTGAAGTTATCTTTGGTAGTAATTCTTTTCACAGTCTTACCAAAGAAACAATTTATGTATATAAGGAAATGACTTAGATTTAGCAATCAAAAATTAACTTCAGTTACAAGAAATTTAGTGTTTACACCTTAAGCAACCCAACCTTGATTGATTACTTTAAATCAGAGACATCAGCTATATCGAACACTCAATTCTTATACGCTTATGTATCTTGTTGCAAATTTTATCCTCTAAACACCTAGGATATTCGTGATTTAAGGTTCGACATTGAAAGACTTCACCTGGGATTTGTGAAGCAGAGGTACAACCTATCTTCAAAAGGTAGGTAGTTTCGCAACTTGTACCTGTATTTGTGTTATGTTTATAATTCTTGTTTATTTCAAGGTCATTTTCTTTTGATATAATGTTATTTAAGAATTACTTATCAAATCCATATTTGATAGGAAACTTAATACACGATTGAGTATAACTCTTATCTATTGAAATCTTGTGTGTAAGTTTTCCATAAGAATTTATCTTAGACTTTGACCTAGATTGATATTATTATGTCGTTAGTTAATTAAGTATATCTATAACTTTTAAAGAGAATAAACCCGAATCTTGGAGATTTAGATTCGTTTAAATCAGGGAATAGATTTATCCCCTTGATATGGGGTTAGAAAGGAAATCATCGGGTGTAATGTTGGAGGAAGGGTACCGCTAGTCTTCAAGACGAACTGTAGAGCAACTCATAGGGATGTAAATGACATCTCCTGGGGAAATCAAGTGCACAAATTCTTGAGAGAGTCAAGAAACGTAGGGGCACAACTACAACATAGTAGCTTGGACGTTTTTTTTTCTTTCTCAACTACATTCCAGGCTGAAGTCTTATAGTAGGCTAATGTTTATAGCTGCTTAATATAATGTGTGTTCAAACTGTACAAGGTCCCGGGGTTTTGCTGCTTTGCAGTTTTCCTCGTTACCAAAATTTCTAGTGTATTCTTTGTTTGTAATTTTCTTATCATATTTAATTTATCTTTGTAATTGAAAGTACAAGCGAATTGTGATTTAAGAATCTTTTATTGAAATTATCCAAAAATATTTGTTGTTTGCGTTATTACTGATTAATGTTTACGCAAGGATTTGTCTATAGATTTTGTTTATGAAAAATCTGATGTTGTTGGTATTCCACTTCTTTTCAATGTCTAATGCTAGCAATTAATGTAAAGATTGAAACAACACTGGTAGTTCGAATGAAGCCAAGATACACCGCATTCGTTTATGAATATTATTGGATTACTTTGATGACATTATGTAGTTGTTTTACTTTCAATTTTATTACGTGTTTATCTTTTGGAGTCTTTGGACATTGTATATGAAAAAGCGGGGGTCTAAAATCCACACCCAATATTTCGTTCGGCAATCTGTATGGACTAACTTCAATATAATTCCAAGAGAATCAACTAGACAGTCAGACTCAATCAAGGAAATACATCCAAGAGTTATATCTCTGTTTCTCAATGTAATCAGCAAATCAAACAGATAGGAATCCGTGAGCCTGATTATTATGAGAAACAACTTGAACGGTACCAAAGACCAATGTTCAAGTGTCAATCAATTTCAATCAACAACCAAATGTTGGATTTACCAATTTATTGAACTACGCACAACATGTGATATTTCAATTATATAAACAAATATAATGCGGAAAAGAAATAACACAGACACCAGAAATTTTGTTAACGAGGAAACCGCAAATGGAGAAAAACCCCGGGACCTAGTCCAGATTTGAACACCATACTATATTAAGCCGCTACAGACACTAGCCTACTACAAGTTAACTTCAGACTGGAATGTAGTTGAGCCCTATGCAAGTCTCATACCGATTAAGGTACATTCGCGTTCCTTACTCCTCTGAATCCCAGCAGGACTCTACGCACTTGATTCCCTTAGCTGATCTCACCCACAACTAAGAGTTGCTACGACCCAAAGTAGAAGACTTTATAAACAAATTTGTCTCACACAGAAAAATCTATTATGATAGATAAATCTGTCTCCCACAGATATACCTATGAAGTTTTGTTTCGTCTTATGATAAATTAAGGTAAACAGGAACCAATTTATAATTCGGTCTTATATTCCCGAAGAACGGCCTAGAAATATCAATCACCTCACAATAACTTAACTATATGGTAGTAGAAAAAGTTATTGTGGAATCACAAAGAATAAGACGAAGAGCTTTGTGATTACTTTTTATATCTTACTTATCGGAGATAAATCTCGAGC
>JAJJMB010008958.1:3011620-3092393 GCA_023531105.1 Papaver atlanticum
TGTTAAAGGAGAATTAATCGACTCTGGTATGCAACTAGTATAACACATAAGGTGTGGGGATTAGGTTTTCCAGTTGCTAGAGTTCTCCCTTATATAGTCTTCAAATCAGGGTTTGATAGCTTTAAAACAAAGCAATCATATTTACCGTTAGATGAAATCCTGATTTAAGATTCAAGCTTAGTTTGCTTAAAACCAAAGCAATATCTCTAAATCGTTAGATGGTCTTAGCTTGTTACACACAAATGAAATATACCTTCATTTTGATATGGGTAACCGTACCTAAACGTGTATATTGAGTTGGCTCAATAACAGTTAACCGAAGTTAGCCATATGAACACTTTTGTATTAACCACATTCATCTAACACTTCTAGATCAAATGAATCTAATTGTGTTACTCATAGAGTTTTTCAATTGTTTATATTCTCATAGAAGTATACAAGACACAATTGAAACAAAATCGGATTTGATTCATGATTGTACAAAGTACTTATTCAATAATCAATTCATGAACATTAAGCCACGGTTTGCAAAGATTGCATTCCTTAATTTATTGATGTATTTGTTCATGAGTATGAAATCATACTAAACCGATTTTAGAACTTAAACCAACTCAGTTTGCAAACGGGTACGCAAACTTAAGTTGTGGACTTTGGTCTTGTTCGACAGTTCGCAAACCGGCATGCATACTGTCGTCCCGGACCTAACTCAGGTAGAAACATTCGCATACTGGTATGCATACTTGGTTCCCGGACTTTAACAGTTAAAACCGTTCGCATACTGGTATGCAAACTTGGTTTCCGGACCTGAATCATACTACAATAGTGTGCATACAGGTATGCATACCGTGCTATATCTAGACAATGGTTAATTGTTCTAAACTCTCATTTCAATCATTGAAACATCCTTAGAAGACGACAATAGATGTATCACACAAACTATTAGCTTATAAGTAATTTTCAAGTGATTGAATGATCAATACGAAACATTCTGAGTCGACATCAAATGACTGTCTCACACAAATCATGTAAAACGTTTCAAGGAAATTTTCACATGATCATCTTTTGACTCATTATTTAGTTTCCAACAAATAAATTGTTTCCAACTAAACTCGTCAAGAATAATGATGAACGTAGCTAAAGCAAAAAGCTTCCAACACATATTTCGAGAAATATATAAGCAAGTTAAACTCAACTCGAAATATCAAACGTGTATAATGTAAAAGTCTATATAGCTTTGAGTGATAGATAAGTTTTAGTCTCCATATACCTTTTGTTAATGAAGATCCTCCAAGCTCTCCTCAGTAGATCTTCGTCTTCAATCGATGAACGCCGTGAAGTCTAAAGCTCAACTACACATTCTATCCTAATCTGAGACATAGCTATAAGTAGACTAGAAATTAAGACTTATAGTTTTGATCACCTAAACTTGACAAACAAGCTTGAGATAGAAACACTTGCGAGTTCGACCGAGCAGTGCTCTAACAGTATACTAGAATTGTCATGCATAATATCGGCAGAAGGGGAGAACCTGTCCCGACTTGGAGTTTTATCATGGTATTCAGAATTCGACAACAAGCATAGATGAGAAAATTTGCACACTTAGAAAAAATTTATAAATGAATGTTTGCACTACAAACACATGGGACGATCCGCTGGACAGTAAAAATAAACTAGAATTTAGCTAAATCCATATGAATTGTTAGATTTTAGTTATAAAAAATTAAAAGAGCTCATTCATAGTATTTTAACTTGTTTTAAATAAAATATTTATATATAGAACAGACTCATCAATGTTCCAATCTCATTGTATTTTTTTTTCTTTGTCTCCCCCTCCCCCAGGGCAGTGGTCATATAGTTTATCATATTAATTGCTCAAATCCTTGTAAGATTCCGGATATCAAATATCTGTCAGGTAAAAGATAGTCTGGCCAGGCTTCACGAATCCTAAGTGAAGTCTTCAAAGTCGTAGCCTAGTTATGTTTCGCGAAGAAATATAAGTCTGACTCTATCTACAATTAGTATACATCGTGTATGGATCGAGATTCTACTCTGCAAAGAGTCCTTTATTTATAGTGATGAAACATGCTTGATTGCTTAAGGTTCAAGAAATTGTTTCTTGTGATCAAAGCAAGTAAGCTTTCGTGAACTAATTTTTATGTTTAAGAATCACTTTGATCCCAAGCAAATTAAATTTCTCAACATAGACTGATTCAAATAATAGAAATCATTTAAGCGAGTGAGAAGTTTGTCTTGTTATACAAAGAAGAATGCGCCCCCGCGTATTTGTCGATTAAAGAACTGTGCATAAAGCTAACTCACGAATAACCAAGTATGGTTCGTCAACCATGAAGCAATGTTGGAGTTCAATAATACCCAAAAACAAACTAGCTCAAGAAATGAATATGTTTGAAGTGTCCAGGAACATCCCCAAAAGTGCATAATTCGTGAACACAAGAGTAAATTGCATAGTTCCCAAACTAAAAAATCAGTTCATCAACACTTACTTCTGCACATTGGAGTTCGATAACATCAATAAATTGCATAGTTCGCGATCTAAAAAATCAGTTTGTGAACAAAATTACAATTTGACGTTTTTAGACTTATATTTCATATTCATAGTTTTTTTAACGATAAAAATTACTCTCAAGTGAACATCCAATGCTTGAGTTCATGTTTCGAGATTTGTCAATTACAAGCTTGAAATCAAAACTTCTTCTTTGTGATTCATCGGATACTAAAGCCATACGACATTGTCTCAGAAGATATAATTGTAGAAATGAGTAAATAGGATAGTCGGTCTTCACATACTTTGTTGATGAAGTTCTCGTAGATGTCTTCGTTGTTCTTTATTTTACAATCTTTAAGGGTATTCGGATAATCAACTACCATGTTCTAATCCTAATTCGATGCTGGCTTTAGTAGACTATAGATCAAGATGTAGTTTTGGTCACTTAACTTTGACAACAAGCATGGAATACCAATATTTGTGGGTTCAACCGAGAGATGCTCTAACATGAATTTTGATTTCAAAGAGTTGATACTTAACGTTTTGGTCTTTTCCAGTTTCATAATTTTTGTTGTAATATACTTTTCCATTGATTGTAAAATCAAACTTATAGTGGGATTTTTGCAAAAATTCCCCATAGCAACGGTACAACCTCTAGAATAACCACGGTTCTAGTGGCGGAACACAGGCCATGCTTATGACGGTCAGAACAGCAACAAACGGACAATGGATAAAAGTTTGCTTAGAGTCTAAATCACAATACCTCGTTCATTTCATCCTACAATCTAGATTGAGACACTATCGTACGTGCGAGATATGATCAACAAAATCAGAGGCCTACTCTGATCCATTCTGCATCATACAATACTTTATAGAGAGGTCAATCAAGCGGCGAATGCACTAGCAAATCAAACGGTAGAATAAGCCAGCAGATATTTTCTGATACGTAGGCCCTACTCTTTTTAAGATAATATGTAATCCATGACTCCATGAGTTGTGGCACACCCATGTGTAATTCTTTTTTATATGCTTAAAAAAATAGTGGGATTTGGTCAAAATTTGATCTTTTTCTAGTAGCACAATATCTAAATTAGTATAAAGAAAATCACTTAATACATTAAATTTCTAATATTCTTACATAAAAGTGTACAAAAGTAGAAAGTTAGATCAAATGCAGTAGAGCGGAATTTACAAAACAAACGACATTCGATAATGGCTAGATAGCATGACTGCCAACCACTATGTAAGAGCACTAAAACAATCAAGTTGTAATAAAAATTAAAATTTTGAGCTCTAACAATGTGATGCTCTAGGCAATAGTCTAGCTGGCCTGGTCTATAAGAAGGCTCTCATACTGGAAGGGAAAGCATGCAAATGATCAAGGAAAGATGACAACACTCTATTTATTCTTTAAGTTACGAGTTTTTTCTTCTACTTGAGGAGAGTCTTGACAGTTGTTCTGACATTTATCTTCCTAAAGTTTATGTAGGACTGTCCGCAACCAACAAACAGCACTGGTGCTCCTAATATATACACCATCGAAAGTGCAGCTCCAACCTAAATTCACCAATAAAACATGAGAATAGAATCATCAAAGAAAAGATAAACTAAATCCAAAATCCTGGTACGACTTAGTTTCATTGAATTATGATCTCATTTTACATTATCATCAATAAAATCGAACTTTGTGAGCAGAATCCCATCAATCACCAGGGAACTAGGTGAGCTTGAGAGATCTGCCAATTTCTGCAAAAAAGAAAAGAAAATATGAAGGCGGAATTTCTGAATCACTGTTCATTATTCTCTAGGAATGATTAAAAAATACAATAGAAATATAGAATACATCAATAACCCATATTTCAGCATGAACCACCCTGATTGAACTTAAATAGTTGATCTACATCATCGTTCCCAACCAATGCTTTTCCAACAAATAGAACTAAGTCCGGACTATTGAGAGATACAAGCTTCAAGAGGGCCCTCATCAATGGCTCGTTATCCTGGAGAATACATAAAAAGTACATCTCTTTAAGCGTGGAAATAGCAAAATGAAGTGACTCTCTGTCTTAAATAGACTTCAAGTTCGAACTAGTAGACCTGTCTCTTGCCGCAAGTATTGTACCACTTGAGGGACAAAATTATCCAGCCTCAAATTCTTCAGAAAGATCACAATGACTAGTGAACTAAGGAATATACACTGCACCATGCACATTTATATCGACGGGGTTCAAAACCCCATTTCAACATTATCTATACGTATTATACGTTATACTTGCGACGGTATAGGACTCATGCGATGAAATCGTAGTTCTGAACCAAAAACTAACATACATATGTTAAAAGCTAACCCTTTAGGCCTTTACCTGCATGCGTCCAGCTGTATTAACAAGCACCACATCAGAACCGTTTCGCCTTGCTTCTCGGATGGCTTCCTTCACCACAACAGCAGGATCTTTTTCGTAGCCTTTCTCAAATATAGGAATCTGAATCAGAAAGAAAGAACATACCAGAATTTGCAACTAAGTCATCAAAAACCCATTGTTAATCACAAAATGCTCAAACCAAAAGACTCAAGCAGTTTCATCTCCATACCTGGAGCTTATGAGCATGACTCTGAAGTTGTTCGACTGCTTCTGACTTGAATGTATCGCAAGCAGCCATCATAACACTAATATTACGCAGCTGAAGCCAATATGCTATCTGCAATATGATAAGATGAGGATTATTGAAATGCACAACCTGTAGTCATATACCTAGAGAGTAGAGAGTTTTGACAAAACTGTCTCTTGTATGAGTGTAGTCCTTCTAAATTTAATTGACAGTACGAAAGTTTGCAGAACCTTAGCAAGATTGGTAGAATTCCCGACTCCATTTACACCAACAAAAGTGATCACATATGGCCTCCCTTGCTCTGTGGAAGCATGTACATCCCTCAACACATCGACAGAGCATTTGGGAGTTAAAATGCGAACAAGTGCGTCTTCCATTGCTACCTGCAGACACCATTACATATTTAAGTTCTTAGGCTGTTACATGTAAAACATGAAACACACTAGCAAGTAGTCCACGAATTAGAATATTGATGCAGAAAAAATATCTAAATCATACATACTTGAACTGTGGATGATACTCTAGTGAACGAAGCCTGCTATTTTCCTACAAGACTAACCGCTACGGATTCACAAAGCTTCTCAGCTATTTCTTCTGCCTGACAAAGCAATTAAGTGTCATAAGAAGGTTTTATGACCATGTGAAAGCCAACAGAACTGGAAATACAAACATACCATATTCTTTGTTAGGAGCTTATCTTTAAGAGCTTTAAGAGCTGGTTCCAGGTCTGACTTCTCTAGATTTGCCTTTCCTGCAATATTGAAGATACACACAATTGCAAGATGCTTCAGTAAGAATGATATATAAAATGATGCTTAGAGAGAATTTATTAAAACCTCGTTAATAGAGGGAAAACATGTGATAAAATTGGACTGAGTTTAGCTGAGCAAAAGAGATTAAAGTAACATGTAACTAGATTTATAAATCTCTCCCTATACATATATGGAGGGTTATGCAGCTGGATACCCCGTGCATAATTATTCATAACGAGTTAATCATATCCAGCCTAAACCAGTGGATCTCATAGCTGAAATTCAATGGAACCAGTCAAATAAGACGGCTTCTAGACCAACCTAAACATGTTAGACCCGAAAAGACACTGTGATGTCCAAAACATCTGGTGCAAAGACAATATGGCAAATCAACATGTCACAAATAGAGATACAAAATCCAAAAATATTCAGCCTGGGTGAGGTTTGGTTAAAGATATTTTTTAAGGTGTTGGTCTAGCATCAACCAATAACAAAGGAAATACAGTCGAGAAGGTATAAAAATTGACCTTTGAAAAATTGATTAAAACCATCCTTTCTTTTTTCCTATTGGGGTCCTTGCCAGCTACCTCATCTTCCTCCTCTTCACTATCACTAGTACTAAAAACTTCCTCTTATCCATCATACTTTCACCATGATCTGCCACAATTTTCATGTTCTCAATCCCTCCCCTCGAATAATCCAGCTGCTTGGCCTGTGGTGCTGAATCATCCGGAACCTCTGTTACAACATTTTCTGGTCTGTTTGGTGGTTTCTTTGTACCATTTTTTGATATGAGCTCAAGCTAATTTAAATCAAAAGCCCCGGTTTCTATATTTTCTTTATTAACAACAACAGTTTTTTCAACCCCGTTTTAATTATGACCATTAGGGTTTCCATTTTCCTTATGTTCTTTGGCAGAATCAGTATCCCCATCATCTTATCTAGAGCCATTCCCATTCTGCTTTCCATTATCACCATCTGACCTCCCAATTGCAGGTACCCTGCCCTTGTTTCTTACCCAAAGCAACCGGGGAAGTACTCCCAACTTCTTCGACCACTCCGCCCTAGCTTCATCCTCATACCTCAATTGAGAAAAAACACCATCAAAATCATAATAATTTGTCTTCTTAGGATGATAAATGTTGGAAAGCTCTTTCTTCACCCTAGCAAGAAGATCATCAACATAAGGAAGATGAAGAGTCTTATGATAAACAGCAAGAAAAATCAAACCAAGATCATTGGTGAATGTCTATTCAGTGTGTAAGAAGCACCAGGAGCTTCGTAATTATAGGAAGATTCAGCAGATCTTTCTTCTAACAAACACAATCTAATCAATGTATCGATAGGAGAGCCTTTAAGAGCAATTCTAAATTCTCCTTCAGTGAAAATCAGTAGTCGTTCTAATTAGGTTCCCTCTTGTTCAAGAATAAATCTAAAACCTCAAAGATTTGAACCTTTGATACAAAAAATGAAAATGAATAGTAGACTTCAAAAACTGGAAAGGAATCGATATTAATTGTGTAGGCAGAACTGTAATGATAAAAAATGTTCCTTCCTCATGGGAAGTATACCAGCTGTTTTAAAATCCCGAAAAAAAATATATAAAATTCTAAGATTACCGAACTCAAATAAGGGTACGTATTCGCTTGGGATGCACAAATCCCTTACTAATAGATTTTTTTGGTCTTTCCTAGATTCGGGTATACCCCCAAGCAAATTGGCCACCGTATTGGCGGGGAAAAGATAAAAATAGTAAAAATATCAAAGGAAAATAATGAGTTTACTTAAAAGCTTGGAATTGGAAAGTGCAAACGTGAGGTACCAAAATACACCACCAACTTTTTCTTTGGCAACATATATGGACTAAACTCGAATACAATTCCGAGAGTTCAACTTAATGAATCTCAATCAGGAATTATATGAAGAGCTTATATCTCTTTTTCTCACAATCTGAATGTTTACAGAAGCAAGTCCGTGAACCTGATTATGTGTGAGAGTACTTGGACGATTCCAAAGATCAATATCCAAGATCAATCAAGTTGTATCCAACAAACAAGGATGGATATATCTACTTTGATTGATTTACGTACAACCTGTGATGTTTCAATTATAAAGATAAAAAAACATAATGCGGAAAAAGAAATAACACAGACACCAGAAATTTTGTTAACGAGCAAATGCAGAAAAACCCCAGGACCTTGTCCATATTTGAACACCAAACTGTATTAATCCGCTACAGACACTAGCCTACTATCAGAACTTCGGACTGTATTGAGACCGAATTAAACCATCACAGCAATTCAGTTACAGTCGCGCTCCTTATGCCTCTTGAATCCCAGCAGGCTCCGCACAATTGATTCCCTTAGATGACGTCCTTTACAGCCTAAGAGTTGCTTCAACTCAATTGAATATTTTAAACCAATATGCCTCCCACGGATAAGCATATATGTGATTTCCGTTATGATCAAAGATCAAGGTAAGGTATGAAATCGATTGCAATAGACAAAAGTCTAGCAAAACTCAAAATCAGGTCTTATGACTCCCGAAGAGCAACCTAGATTATTATTCACCTCACAAGTATAAATTTGTGAAATCACAAAGTCTGAGACGAAGAAATTTTGTGATTTCTATCTATCTTGTTTGTTGGAGCAAGCTCAACAATCAAAACAAAATCAGGACACACGAACTTTCGAGATAAAGATAGTTGGACCTGGCTTCACGAATCACTAGGTGAAGTCTTTTTAGTCG
Source organism: Papaver atlanticum (assembly GCA_023531105.1). NCBI lineage: Eukaryota > Viridiplantae > Streptophyta > Magnoliopsida > Ranunculales > Papaveraceae > Papaver > Papaver atlanticum. The sequence continues at coordinate 3,020,237 of JAJJMB010008958.1, forward strand.
TTAAACCCTAGAAGGGTTTGAAGGAGAGGACGACTCTAGTTTACAACTAGGACACACGAGAATAGTGTCAGGGATTCAAAATCCCAGTTGTTTTAGGTTCTCCTTATATAGACTTTCAAGATCAAGGTTGCTTTAGATTTAAGCTAAGGTAGCTTTGGATCCAAGCAACCAATAATCACCGTTAGATGAAAAACTTGACTTTGAGATTAACATAGCATAATATACACTCTGGTTAGGATGGACCATAGCCGAACCGTGTACAATGACTTGTTCATGAAAGGTTAGCCGAAACTAGCCAATCGAACTATATGCTTAACCATTTTCATACAACACTTTAAGACTTTTCTTGAGTCACACATATGATCAAAAATGTCTAGATAGTATTTTTAAAGAGTTGTTCAAATGTTGATCATCTCAGAAAAATAATTCTGATGCATCTGAAAATATTCGACAGGGTAAGTACGTGTACTGTACTTATTCGTGAATATTTTTGTCATAGTACGTGTACCTGGTATTATACTCTTAAGACAAAAAAAAGTTCAGGAACTCACAGATCTTTTATGGTTTGCATAATGGGCATGCGTACCTTTTCGGTTTTAAAACCAACAGATCTTTTCCGGTTTGCATACTAGGTATGCATACCTTTCCTGGTTCGCGAGTCACATATTTTTTGTGGTATGGATACAGGGTATGCGTACAAAAAAAATCAAATGCTAATTATCTTGTAGAAATAAAAAAAAATTGCATTTGAGAATAATCGACATGGTTAGTAGATGTACAAAATGCAAATACCATAGCCGTTCGTGAGTCAGGTCAGTCACAGTATGTGTATCGGTTTGTAAACTATTAAGCACAACCACGTTCCGAAGTTCACAAAACTATTTAGGTATGTGTTCCTTAAGACTATGACAAGTTCCGGAGTCCACAAAACTATTTTGGTATGCGTACCGGTATGGATACACAAACCGAGTTCCAAAATACAGAACTTTTCTGGTACGTGTACCGCTATGGATACCAAACCGGTTCCGTGACCACAGTTCCTTTTCTGTTTGCATACGGGTATGCGTACCGATTCGGTTCACGAGTTAAGCAGATTTTGAAAAGACGAGGGTACCCAAATACACCACAATCTTTAAATTATCCACATATAAGTCCTCTTACCGAAAGTGATTTTCTATGGACAAACTCGAGACAATACGACAAATCGGTATTCACACTTTGTGTGATCGTCTATGGATACGAGATCGAGACAATACAACAATCAAAGTGTGATTACTTGATAATAGGTTCGAACTTAACCAAACTCTATAGGATCACTATCAAGTAATACAGAGTTAACGTTTGTGTAATTTACTTTAAATTATAATAACAACAATTATAATTACGAAAAGGAAAAGTAAATGACACAACAAGATTTTGTTAACGAGGAAACCGCAAATGCAGAAAAACCCCGGGACCTAGTATAGAAATGAATACTCTCAGAATTAAGCCGTTATACAAAATCTAAACCTACTTCGTATAGTTGAGACCAAGCAACTAAACCTAGTTTACTTAGTTTCTTCAGTATCCATGCGCTTCCGACATTCAATAAGTGCACGCACTGGAACAATTCCTTTGGATCGTATTCCAAACAATAAAGAAACAACAAATCTGTTTGGTAACAACTCTTTTGATTCTTTCAGATGAAGATATCTCAAGTCATATACAAAGGATCTTCTGTTTAATCTAATAAACTCCTTTGCATAGTTAGATCAATCTATCCAACAACTACCGAAGTAGTAGAGTTTAGATTTGCAATCAATCAAAATAGATTCCAACAAGAAACTATAAGGTGATGCCGATCTTACAAAACTAATCAATCGAATAAATCCGATTCTAGTTGGATCCCAGCCGATCAAGGTTTGTGCACACCCAAAGATATAGAAACCAAATAATAAATCTTCTTTGTCTTCAAATCTTCTTTAATCTTCAATAAACACCTGCACAACACCACTTGAATCTCTTGTGATCAATCACACATAGAACGAAGTCTGTTAATAATGGATTATCACAAGATATCTTGAGATCTACAAACAGTTCTAAAGATCCCGTCGACACTTCGATCTAGTTTGAGTGAATCTTATATCAGAAGAGAAAATTCTCAAGAATAAACAAACTAGGTGCAATCAAAGTTCAACAACTGTTAGTCAATCAAATCAATCGAAAACTAAAATAAACTGCAATTATCTAGTTTCCCACCAACGATACTCGTAGAGCTTCTTGATCCCATAGAAGTCATTAAACGAGCGGTCGTAAGAGTTTTCGCCTAATTAGGGTACTTTCCTCTCCGGATAGACGGCTCCACCAGAAACAACAAAAAGATAAAGTTTGCCTGGCTCTTAGGATAGTTTGCTAGAAATGCAAACTTGGGTATTTATAGACCAAGGATGTTTGGACAACAAGGAATTTCCAAAACCGAATATTCTTAAGATATGCAATAAATGCCCAAATCGGTTTTCATAATTCCTGGAAATGCTTTGTCCAATATTTTCCGAAATCTCTCAATAGAAAATCTCCAATTAGTAAATACACATTACCAATTTTTATTTTCTAGAGATATGCATTTAATTGCCGGTAATTAAAGCATATAAAACTAACAATCTTAATTAAAAGATTCTTAATTTATTTCGGACCGGGATCTCCTTGAGTTATTAAGGAATATCTTTGAACAATAAAAGATAAGAGTTACTGTTCGTGTTCAAAGTATGTTGACATATTTTTCTTTGTAAATCCTCTTTCATATTTACAATCTTGGAATCGATTATACCACACTTCCAAACAAGTTTAGAATTGGTTCATCTGTATTCCAAGACAACTATGTGATTGATCAATTATCAAATCACTATCATAGGTTCACGGTTCTACCAAACCCAAGGATCGGCTCTACCTCAATATGGTTTGCTTGTGATCGAACACACAAGTTACCAGGACCGGTTACATCAGTTATCAGGATCGGTTACGTCAATTACCAGGACCGGTTACCATATACTCATGGTATTACTTGTGATCGGTTACACAGGTCACCAGGATCGGTTACACCAATTACCAGGATCGGTTACACCAATTACAAGGATCGATTACACAACTCTTTTGTGATCGGTCACACCAATTACTAGGATCGGTCACACCAATTACAAATATCGATCATACCATCTCATGTGATTACTTAGGATCGGTTACACTAATAAAGTCATACCAAATCATAAGTCAGGCACTGTGATTAGTTATACCAAGTTACATAACAAGTTATGATCGGTTCTACTAACTCACACATATTGGTAATCCAAAGATATGCAATGAATAACAATACCAATAAGCCTAGCGATTTTCCTTTCGATTCATAAAACAAGTTCATGAATGTACTTCCTTTAAACAAATGTAAACATTGTTTCCTAGGATGAAATCTTCACCTTTACCCATACACATAATCACAATATCATTCATACGATTATGTCAATGTCATATATATGAAGTTCAAAAGATAAGTGTTATACTTCGTATTCTAATTCCTTAACACTATAATCATGTGATCATGTCTTACTACTAGAGTATAATCATTCGCAGCTTCGTAGTTATGTTTTCAATATAGCACGACTTGAAAGATACGTTAGGAATTAAATAGTTCAAGTCAAATATTACTAACCTCAATAGGAAGGATGATGTCGTCGTAGCTTGTTACTTCTTCACATTCTTCAGGTATTCGAGTAATACTTGTATGTCTCATAATCCTAGACTTTCTAGTCTAACCTATACGAAGTTGTCTCTAGTTACATAATCGAGCGAAGTCTTCAATCGATGAACGCCGTGAAGTCTAAAGCTCAACTACACATTTTATCCTAATCCGAGACATACCTATAAGTAGACTAGAAATCAAGACTTATAGTTTTGACACCTAAACTTCACAAACAAGCTTGACATAGAAACGCATGCGAGTTCGACCGAGCAGTGCTCTAACAATTACACATAGCTATTGCCAACGATTTTCATCTTGCAATGTTTTTAGATTTATTTATTTAAATTCTAAGTTATTTGGAAGATGATTTTGCAGTATTAATCATTATTGGTTTTATATATTGCAAAAATATGTTATGAGATATGTGTGTTTACGTCCATGAACTATGATTATCTCATATATACTCAAAAGTTAAGTCTACTATGTTTTTATGCAAATATTGATAAAAGATAAAATGAACTTTTGAAAATTCCGCAGTATTGATCTTTCCCTGATCCACACCTATGTAAAAGTACTGTGTGGCTCCGTAAGTTCTCTTATGTTGAGCATTTCCAATTAAATTAATCTATAAGGTCCTCTTGTGATTAATTTATTCGATTTTACCGGATACAAATCCATGTGGTTTGTTAACGTCCAAAGAAATCCTTGTTTTCTAGTAAAAGTAAGGTCGCTCATGTTATTCTTTCGGGAATGACATATAATGGGGAAGAGTTCTTAAATTAACTTGTGTTTAATTGCCATATCTTTGTGGGGAGTGCAGTTGTGGAATATTGTAGGAGTTATCTTCTATCTTTATACACTCCTTGATGAATACACTAAGTTTCGGCTATGTGAAATCATCGAAACAAAGTTAATATGTTCTCTTTTAGTCATGAATTATATTTTTGAGAATTTCATTATGATCCCGTAGTTTTTGTACCTTTGCCAATTTATATTGACAAAAAGGGGGAGAATTATTTGGTAGTTCACACTACATACATATGGTTTACGGATCATTATGTAAGAGGGAACGGTTTTCATTGTGAGATAAAGTATTGACTAAAGGGGAGTGATACATATCACCGTAGTATAATTATCAAAGTTGTGATGCAATTGGACTTTGATGCTGTGTAATAATACTATGACACTGTATAACAATGATTGAGAACAACTGTTTTCTTATTGTTATAGCTACGGATCTTCAACAACAATGATGCTGAGTTGCACACGTTCAGAATTGCTGGAGTACTGGGAGTAGCGAAGAATTCAAGGAATGTTGAAGAACTAAGGAAATCAAGCATGATGGATGATAATCTACAAAGTTTATTTATTTTCTAATCCATATGTATTAATAGTTTTGTCACTAAAATTGACAAAGGGGGAGATTTTTAGAGAACTGCTCGGTTGAACTCGCAAGCGTTGCTATCTCAAGCTTGTTTTTCAAGTTTAGTTGATCAAAACTATAGTCTTGATTCTAGTCTACTTATAGCTATGTATCAGATTAGGATAGAATGTGTAGTTGAGTTTTAGACTTCACAACGCTCATCGATTGAAGACGAAGATCTACTGAGGAGAGCTTGGATGAACTTCATCAACAAAAGGTATGTGGATACTAAAACTTATCTATCACTCAGAGGTCTATTCTATTCTATCTTCTAATGAGACTAAGTCGTATAGCTATATAGACTTTTACATTATACACATTTGATATTTCGAGCCGAGTTTATCTCGCTTATCTATTTCTCGAAATATGTGTTGGAAGCTTTTTGCTTTAACTATGTTCATCATTATTCTTGACGAGTTTAGTTGGAAACAATTTATTTGTTGGAAACTAATTATTAAGTCAAAATATGATCATGTGAAAATTGCCTTGAAACATCTTACATGATTTGTGTGAGACAATCATTTGATGTCGACTTGGAAAGTTTCGTGTTGATCATTCGAGCACTTGAAAATTACTTGAAGCTAGTGGTTTGTGTGAGATAGTCATTGTCGTCTTCTAAGGATGTTTCAATGATTGAAATGGAAGTTTAGAACAATTGACCATGTCTGGATACAACACGGTATGCATACCTAGTATGCGAACTGTATTGTTATGATTCAGGTCCGGGAACAGTGTTTGTACCCAGTATGCGAACGGTTCTACCTGGGTTAGGTCCGGGACTGCTGGTCGCGTATCTAGTATGGGCATGCCAAGGTCCGGAGTTGTTGTTCGCGTACCTGGTTTGCGAACTCAGTGGTTAAGTTCTAAAATCGGCTAAGTATGATTCTCATACTCATGAACTAAAACATTCATGAATTAAGGAATGCAATCTTTGCAAACCGTGGCTTAATGTTCATGAATTGATTCTTGTATAAGTACTTTGTACGATTACGAATCAATCCGATTTTGTTTCAATTTGTTCATATATATTTCTATGAGATAGTGAACAATTGAACAACTCTATGTGAAACACAATTAGATTCATTTGATTATCTTTCATGATTAATTGATCATCATATTTGATGTAGAAGTGTTAGATGAATGTGGTTAAGACAAAAGTGTTCATATGGCTAACTTCGGTTAACTGTTATTGAGTCAAATCGTATATTTCATTTGTGTGTAACAAGCTAAACCATCTAACAGTGGAGATTAATTTCTTTATTTTTAAGCAGACTTAGCTTGAATCTTAAATCAGGTTTTCATCTAACGGTGAATATTGAATGCTTTGTTACTAAGCTATCTTAGCTTTGATTCTAAGCAAACCTGATTTAAAAGACTATATAAGGGAGAACTCTAGCAACTGGAAAACCTAATCCTGACACTTTCCTGTGTCCTAGTTGCGTACTAGAGTCAATTCTCCTTTAACCTAGGTTTTTTCCAAAACCATATTAGGTTAACGACTTGAAGACTTCATTTGGGATTCGTGAAGCCACATCCAACTATTTTCTCTATAGTTGCGTATTCTGATGTTACTTGTTCTATCGTGTTGAATACTATCTTCTTTAAGATTTGCTCGAGATTTATCTCCGATAGGTAAGATATAAAAAGTAATCACAAAGTTCTTCGTCTCATACTTTGTGGTGGAGGACTAGAACTGATGATGACCTTACTGCTGGTCGTCCATGCATCGTGACATGGGATGTCATGAAAGAAGAATTGAAGGGTCAATTCTTACCAAGCAATGCGGCTTGGCTAGCCAGAGAGAATTTGCGTAAGCTGCGGCATACCGGTATACCATGGGAATACGTGAAAGAGTTTTCGTATCTGATTCTAGATATTGCAACATGTTGAGGAAGATAAGTTGTTTAATTTTACATATGGTTTGCAAGCATGGGCTCAGGCTGAAGTGAGAAGGCAGGGTGCCAAAGACCTACCTTCGGCCATTGCAATCGTGGATAGCCTTACTGATTTTAGGTCAGGTAATACCTCAGTCGATGCTAATAAGAAGGGCAAGGATAAGAAGAACCAGAAGTACAAGGAGAATGTTAATAAGAAAAGTTCTGAGGCCAATGAGAAGAACTATCAAAGGGATGATAGTTTGGCTACGAAGAACAGGGCAGGTGGTTGTTTCTTATGCAAGGGTCCTCACCTTGCGCGTGATTGTCCTAAGAGAGAAATATTGTATGCAATAGTCACTGAGGGCAATGGCGAGAAAAAAGAAACTGCTGAAGTAGAGTATGCCAATCCAATTCAATTATGCAACATAGTAGCACAAAAGGCAGCAACACAGCATGGGATAAGTGGCGCTGACCTGGTTTATGTGAAAGTTGGCATTCACAATCATCGACTCTGGGGCATGGCCGATACAGGTGCTTCACATACTGTTATGAGCTTGTCGATGGCAGAGTACTTGGGGTTGGAAGTACATCAGGCTGATCATTGTATGAAGAATGTGAATCATGTAGCTAAACCAATCAAGGGGATGGTTGTGGAAAATGTTGAAGTTTGCAAGTGGCGTGGCCATATCAGTATAATGGTGATGCATCTTAATGATTTTGAGATGATCCTTGGTAACAACTTTTTCAAGATAACAGAGGCAACAGTGATGCCTCACCTTGGCGGGATTTTCATACAAAGTCCAAGTGCACCTTGTTTCGTGAAAGGTGTAAGGAATGTCAATCCGTATGACATGAGGTGCGACAAAGGCAGGGAAAATGAGTTTGCGCCTGTGAAGTCATTTGAAGAAGCTTAACTGAGATTCATGAGGAATTCAGATATCCTATGGATCTTAGCATTCATTGCTCGTCGTGACTGAGATGTATGAAGCAGGGGCCTTGCATTGCTGTTTGCAAGTGTCTGAACCTGCAAGGTTGCTGAAGTATGGAGACTTTGGCATGTTCTGTTTGTTGTTTTTGTTTAAAGTTTAAGTTGGGTGTTGCTGATCTTTTGGTCTTGAAAGACATCGCACTGTTGTTGGTGTATTTGCTTTGGTTGTTAGTTTTCTTTCAGTAAGGCCTTGTGTTGGACAATGGTGTAAATGGGAAGGAGTCCCTAAGTTTCTTATGTAAGGATAGTGTAATAAATGAAGGTGGTGTTTAAGCAAAAATCATGTCTCTTTTTGCTTAATGTAAAGCTAGTTCATTGGGGAAGCACTACAAGTATGCTTAGCCAAAGTATACAATAAGAAACGATGAAAGCAAGGCCAAGCAAGAAGAAGTGAAGTTGGTGGTATAGGCGAGTTTGCTGTTGGGAAATTTACGTAGAAGTGGGATAGTATTTGGCAGCGATAGCATGGAGTAACGCAGCAAGAATGAAGATATAAGTCCATCAAGCATATGAGTTAAGAGTAACTCATAGTTAGGAAGAACATGATGTTGTTTTTCCGCTACATTAAAGCGTAGCAGTTTGAAAGAACAAGTGAGGCCTTGTTAGTTTCAAAGGAGCGTGAAGAGGAGCCTTGTCCAAAGTGACAGTGGGATGTCCCGGGTATCCTAAGTCATGGCTAATGTCATGCATTTCAGTTGATTTTGCATAAGAGAGTTGCAAAGTGATTGAAGAACACTTAGTCTACAGTAAGGCCTGTTGAATTGCGAGAGCGCAATGCCAGTCAGAATTGAAAGCAGTAAGCTAAGTTATGCATATCAAGATGATATGTTGGTTATTTGGCGTGTACACTTAGGCACGGAACCGATTGAAGAAAAGATTTGTGTGCTGATGCAAGAGGCATAGCAACAGATTGTAATAGCTTTTGGGTGTTAAGATGTGAATGAAGTAGAACTGAAGCATAGTCGACGATGCGACAGTGAAGCTGGAATTCATAGGCTTAATGGAAAGGCAAATAAACTAAGTGTTGGCATAAAGTACTAGGCAGAAAAGTTTTGGCAAGGTTGAAGACTAAACAAAGTTGCTGATTTCTTAAAGTGGATCAGATGCGTACAAGGCCGAGACAGTTCAGTAGAGGCTGAACTAATGTTGTATTCAACGAGAACGTTAAATGGATTGGGTGGGGGAGGTCTATGACCGGTCCCAATAGTTAAGCGTAAAGGTTGCGCAATACTGAAGTTGTATCCTGGAAGAAGGAGCTGCACAGTCCGATGATGTAGCGCCAATATGGCTGAGACAAGAAAGGCTACTTAGCACATGCAATACGACGCAATAGTGTTGCATATCCTTATTCAGAGTTAGCCCAGCTCAAGGAAGGAATAAAGGATGAAATGCAAGTCATGGAATGACTTTGGCATCATCCCAAGCATTGGCCATGGCTTGGAAAATGCATATGCAACAATGGTGTTGCCAAATGCGCCATTGATGATTATTGCTCGGCAAAAAGAATGCAAGTGATGCATCTGACGTATGAAGTTGAACTAAGCAAGTCAAGACTCAATTGGCATGATATTTGGGTGTTGGCATCCAAATAAGCTAAGTGCATGACCGGGATGGATGAAGCGCAACCATTGCCGAATACTTGGCAGAAGTGCAAGTTGAGTGAAGCGTAACCATTGACGAATACTTGGCAGAAGTGCAAGTTGAGTAAAGCGCAACCATTGCCGAATATTGGCACGGGCCAAGATTAGTGCAGCGCAATGATTGTCGGATTTGAGTTCAAGCTGTCAGTTACGAGTGTGTGTGCATCACACGCATGCCAGAGTGAAAGAGCAAGTTAGAGACGGTTATAAAGTGGCTTTATAACCAATTTTGGCATAGCCTAACCGTTCGAGACAAGTGTGGCGCCATTCTACAAACCATCTATAAAGTTAGCAGTTAAAAAGGAACTGTGGCGGTTAGGGGAACTGCCTATGGACAGATGGTTGTTCATAGGGCGTGCAACTGAGTTGCATACGGATTGGCCCTGGTTCTTGGCATTATAAATAGACAGAGAACCTTTGCAAATGAAAGCCTTGATGTGTAGAGGAACTACATAGCAGTAGAGAGTGTTTTTGTGTTAGGCTTAGACAGTAAGCTTGTAAGTCCATTGGTTGGACAAGATTTTGTAATCTTCCCCTTAAGCTAATGAAAGAGAGTTTGTTGGTTTAGAATTGTCTATGTGTTCTGTTGATCTGAAACTACTCCCCAAGTTTTGTGTTGCATAATCATGGAATTAACCCCTTTGTAGTATGAGTTACATTGTTGGTAAAGAGAAAATCCAAGTTAAGTCTTCCGTTGCATAACTCAGTGAAATTGGCTGTTTGCATAGGTGCAAACTTATAAGGCTGAAATACGAGTGGGTGATAAGAGATCACTGAACCACTGTATTGTCGGGTTACAGTTGCGCAAAAATTTGCTTGGAGCATTTGCAGTTGTGACAAACACCACTGCAGTGAATTAACTTAACTGTGTCGTTATAATTTCCAATTAATATCTGGTAGGAAAAGAAAATTTTACATAGTATATGATACAATTTGTTAGACAATGACCATAAATCCAATTCAAAGTCAAGGATGAACGGAACAACTTTGTGGATCAACGTGTCGACGGCTATCTTTGACATTTACAGTGTTACACCTTCAATGCTCAAAAAACTGGAAGAAGTTAAAAATAGCTTTGAAAACCATCTTCAGGCAGTAGTGAATTCCGCATCGTTGTCTCTGTAGGGTCTACAAATATATAAGTTCCTCAATAGTATTAGAACAATATATCCTTCTCATCGGTAGTGTTCACTGAGGTATCTTTCAGCAATTTCAGCATGCATTGCAGCACCTACAGGAAGGGCTTCTTCGTCGATCATGAAATAAGGAGAATGGCCTGAATGTATCGAGCCTAATTGCTCATTCATCACGCCAATGAAGAAAAAGGCTGCCGGGATGACTTGCGAATAAAAAGAAAAGTCTTCCGCACCCATCATTTGTGGAACAACTCGAAAGTTCTTAGAACCTAATATACCAGCGGCTACGTTCCTCACATGCTCATTCATTTTGCCGTCGTTTACTGTTGGAGGGTAAAAGCTTTCGCCCTCAAAGAAATTGACTTCTGCTAAGCATTTGTATACTCTTGCTTGTTCTACAATTACCTGTTGAAGATATAGTTTTGGATTTTAAATCTCAAATAAGATTATCTTAACTAGTTCCATATATCGTGCAACCTCTCTAATATACCAGCGACCTGATCAAATGAAACTCGTCAGCATCATATTCCTACTGTCCGATTATTACTTCTTTCTATATATAGTGATCTCCACAGTTATAAGTCCTAACCTTTTCCGGAAACCCTTACAATTTAAATAGTGCTACTTATTAATTTTGTCAGAGGGTGGGATAATTAGTACAAACCTCCTCTATCCTTTGTCTCAGCCGGTAGAAGCTTGAGTTTGAGAATGCTCTGAAGGTGCCACCAAGGACGGCTGATTCAGGAATGACGTCGAGATTATCCCCTCCATTAAATGAAGCCACTGATACCACCTAAACCAAGGAAAGAAACTGAGTTGCCGGAAACTAGAAAAAACTTGGTGGTATGCTCTCAACTACATTTTCCTGAGGTTGTGCAAATTCTTGCAGTTTAGATCGATAGAATTCAAAACGTGATATATCTTCTTTTCAGTTAACAATTTCAATAACTTCATATATTGAGATGTCATATATAGGTTTGGATTGTGCGTCACCAGTTCTGAGTGTATATGCGACATTTTGAGAAGGACTACTACCTGAGAATCCATCGGATTTGCTTCACGGGAAACAAGACTTTGTAAACTGATTACTGCAGCAGAAGCAGCCAAAATTGTATCAACAGGACGGTGTGGATTCCCGGCATGCTTTTCCTTTCCAGTTATCACAGCTCTAAAGAAACCACACCCGGCAAGTAATGGACCCGGACGTGAACCAATAACTGAAGTTGGAAGCTCCGTAGATACATGAGCCGCAAATATGGCTTCAACATTTTCCAAAGCCCCATCTTCAATCATCCGTTTTGCACCGTTTCCAGCTTCTTCTGCTGGCTGAAATATAAGTACAACAGTTCCCTGCACAACCAACCCAAAAATCGCTTATGCATCTCCACAGCATTTTTTTAGGAGTCGCCTAGTCGGGAAAAACACTCTAGCAAGATATTTGTGCAGCCAAACCGTACTTCAATATCATTAACTATGTGCTGGCCAGTTCTTTAACATATGGTCGTAATGAATTCAGTACAGTGCAGTACAATATTTAGCAATATTTTACAGCTTTAGCCTTCAAATATGTCATCATATATATGGTCGTAATGAACTCAGTACAGTTTCAGATTCACTATTCCCATTTGCTTTGGGGTAAAGCAATTGATTGTACTTGTTTCTCATCTCTTCTAATCACCAACTTTATGTTACCTTTCTTACATTCTTTAGTCGAGACTACCGGATAATTAATTAAGCGTGTTCGAAACTAATTATGTTGTTTTTATCTAATAAAATAGAATTATGAACCTTGAGACGATTTTCGCGGGCTTTTAATATCTTGGCTGCACCTAGTAGCATGGCTACATGTGCATCATGTCCACAAGCATGCATTTTACCAGCTACCTTGCTTTTGTGTTCCCATTCAACACTTTCCTGTGGAAGAAAAGAAAAAAAGTATATGGTGGTAAAAGCCTTGCATAGCTTGAACTAATCTGGAACAATAATATATCTTTATGATAAGATTGCTAACGTAAGCATGAAATTAGGAGTACCTGAATTGGTAAAGCATCCATATCAGCTCTAACAGCAACAAAAGGAGGATTCCCAGTCCCAATAGAAGCTCTAATACCAGTTTTAGCCAATGGAAATCGGTATCTGACACCAATCCGATCCAACTCAGTTCTAATTAACCGACTCGTTTCAAATTCTTCATAAGCTAGTTCTGGGTATTCATGGATTCTTCTTCTTATAGCTTTTATCCATTTTACCATCTCTGGGTTCTTAGCCATGGATAAAATTGAGGTTGTTTCTGATAACGACGAAGAAGACGGACAAGAATAAACTGATTTGCTGTTGTTTCTGCGTTGAGTTAAGTATTGATCATCATCTTCATTTTCTTTACTAACAGAACTGCTGCAACTACTACTAGTACTTTTAACGAAGTTACAGGAAGAATCAAGATCAGTGGACGATGGGGCTAATCCGTAAACGACGTTGCAGTTAATGAACGTCGTAATTGTGTAGGTTAAGACTAGGACCCAACATAAACTTGAAGTTATCTGAGAAACCATTTCTAAAGAGAGCGAGAGTGATATGATGAAATACACTGTCTACTGATAAGTTTATAAAGAGTGGCAAATATAAGTGCACCTGTAACTCGTGAGTATTTCATTGATTCATTCTCACATGGAAAATTATGTATACAGAGGGAATGTTTGATGGGAAAGGGACGTCGTTGGCTAAATGAGATGCCACTTGTATATGTGGAGATGCAACAAAAATGTCCACAATACAATTATTTTTATTTGGCCCCACTTATTTTCCGTGTAACTACCGGTTTTGTATCCACACGAGATGCTTGTGTTGTTTGTATCTGCAGATATTATTGGATTATTTACACTGAAGAACAGGTTTGCCTAAGTGGGGACTGCAAATCCGGTGGAATCAACGGTGATGATTATTTGTTTTATATGGATTTGGTAATTTTTGTGGAATTTGGCAACCCGTACTACATCCTGGAACGTAACAGTGAAATATAAACGCTTATTCTTTGGCAAAACAATGAGTCCTGTTATTAGGAGGGAAAGAATAGATACGAGGAGGGAAATGTATTGTCCAAATTCCAGTCAAAGTCCGATACAATTAAGATATGTAATTTTTTTAAAATACCCATCTCATCCTTAATAATCTCAAGGGTTCTCAATCTTTGCTTTCTAAAAATATATCGTGTTACTGCATATATCTTCGTCCAAAAAGAAAAACCCTAATCTTTTAACAAAACCAATTAGAACACTGAAGTTTGTTGCCTTCACTGATTGCTTGGTATTCTTTACTATATTACCTATGTTCCGGATCGATAACAATCAAAATGTTTTGGATCAGTAAGAATAAAAAGTTCGTTGTCTTCACTGATCTAGCCGCTGAATGGTTGAAACATATGATGCGAGAATTAAAAACTATACAGAAAGAAGATGCCATAAAAATGGACATCGATCTATGGATGGAGGGTGAAGAATCAACAATTTTGTCCCTTTCTCTTATCTCTTATAATTATTATTATATGTCGACTTACATGGATCATAGTAATGGTAGCAGCATTCATCCCACTTTGTTTGACTGTATTTATGATTTTTTTTCGTCTCTTTATCATCATCATCTCGTTTGGTTAATAATAAACCTAATTGTACTTGATATTAAGGATATTCTAGACATTTAGCCATTCTCTAAAGAAGTCAATCCCTCCTCACAAATTTTATTTCCCTCCTCGTATTCATTTTTTCCCTCCTAATAACAGGGCTCCAAAATAATTGAGTTATGATCAAATTAGATCAGATGAATCCTAGCTAATTCTACTCCCATGACATGAAAATGTTGCTCATTAGACAGAAAACTAATTAAGTAAAATTAAGTGAGGCAGTGTTAAAGGTCACGTATCTTTTTAGTGATCAATATTGTGTGTTTTAGAATGTATGGCTTTTCACAATTTTTTTCTGTCTTTATAACGAGGGTTTTCTTTTTCTTTTTTTGATAAGAAGGCTTAAGCTAAACAACTAACTTAAAACAGTTTTAATGGTCCGAGCAAAAGCTATTTCTTCCGAATCCTCAAACAAAAAACTATGTAAATGACTAGGTGGAAGCTATCCACACATCAATACAGCTTTAACTCCTAACATTTTTTTGCCAATTTGTCAGCAGAAAAATTAGCCTCTCTGAACTAATGGTTGAAAACAATCACATTGAAGAATTGTTGTATCTCCAAAATATCCTTCACCAACTTCTTTAAAGCCCAAGGTGGAGTTGCTTGTTGCTTACATAATTGGATGATGTAAGTGGAGTTGCTTTCAACTTCAAGATTTGTGATTCCAGCTTCTTTCACCAATTGCATACCATCACGAACAAACCAAAGTTCTGCTATGATATTCTCATTCATGTAGATATACTACTAAAACATGCCACAAAACCACCAGAATCATCTCGTAAAACTCATCCAATACCTACATCACTGGGTTTATTAGCATCGTCCTAGAAATTCATAGGTTTGAGTCATATGAGAATTTTAAGATGATGAGTCATATTTGATGCCCAATGAGAAGAGTTTGGTTCACATGACATAATTCTGGTCATGTGACAAAATTTAGGATCGATGTGGTAGATTCCGGTTACATATTGGATCACGAGATTCAATTTACATTATATTGGTATCTTGCAAGTTATAGTGCAAATTTTAGATTACAAGGTTGGTCCACGTAGTAGATTTTGGCTTACTTGAAAAAGAGTTGGATCACAATATCATACTTTAGATAATTGGTAAACTTTTGGTTATAATGCACATTTTAGATCGCAGGGAAAAAAATCGATATGTAATTTTCCAACTTCCGTATGAAGTACCTTATTGTAATACCCTGACCTTTTGGTTTGCTTTAGCCATTATACTTGAAGGCCGGGTATTTCTGTTCGTCACAGTTTTCATCAGAGCAATTCCGATTTATTTGGCATTGTAGGTTTAGAACTCATTAGTCTTTTACTTGTGCAGTGACTATAAGTAACTCTCTTCACTTCTGATTTTGTTTTGAAATGGAAGAAATTTGAGGACGTAAGATATAATACTTTGAACTTTTGGGTTTGCTTTAACCATTACATTGAAGTTCATATTTTTTGGTCAGTAATACTAGCGGACTTATTACGTGATAATATAAAAGATTCAAAAAAATATCAATTGATTAAACGGATTATTTCCTTATGTTTAGCCATCATGCTATTCGAGTTTCACCTTTTTCAGCAATTGGGTTTTTAGGGTATACTTTTTTTTTTTGCTAATATTATATTCTAACTTCTGAGCATGGCTCATTTTATAAATATTATTAATGTACTTTTTAAAAAATCAAAAGCATTCTTATTTTTTCAAGTTTCAAAACCGCTAGTTTAAATTCGTAAACTGTTATAATTTTAGATTTAAATAGTTTTCAGTAATTTGAAAAAGTGGTACTAGACAAACAGTGGAAACATTCCCCAAAAACCACATATTCCCAGAAGAAGAGTAATTAACATTTTTGGGGAGATGGTGTCACAAGAAAGTCATACAACCAATTTGAACAAATTTTAGTATGAGTGAGTGGGGTTTTGGACGACCGAAGGGAGTCCTTCTATGTGATGAGTAAATGTAAGCTTGTCCTTACGTTTTTTCCAATTTCGTTTTATAATCGAAGAATTGATGTCCCCGATTATTGTGAAACTTCGTCGACTTGATCTAAACACATCAGATACATTTTTAATTTTGATCAAATCAAAACAAAACTGAAAGTGTAATCAATTAGAAACGGTTATATCCATACCGGATATGTAAACAGATATATATATATACACATATAATCGTTCCAAAATGATAAGCGTTGAGAAATATAAAATTCTAGTCAAAATTATTTTGAAAGAAGAATAAGATCCAATATTCAGTACCCCACAGTGAGGAGTTTTTCTAAGCTAAATTTTATTAATAAAAGGGGGAAAAACGGAAACAGAAAGCGGACATAAAAGTAGAACTTCCTGAAGGAATAAGCATAAAAAAAATTAAAAAAGAGGATCGAAAAATCGAGAAATTATATCAACGAGCTTATCTAAAGTATTTCCTCCAAAAATTATTTTCAGGAGCCTTCAAGTGAATTCCTTTGTTTTGGTCCAGTATTTTTCTTTTTAAACCACAAAAAACATGCTGAAAATTATCTGATAAGGGAAAAGGAGTTTCTTCAACCACCATGTTCTCCAATACTGCTAGTGATGATGGGAATGTTGGATAGTCATTATAATTATTGTCATCTATATACAAGGCTACTAAGCCAATTTGTATCAGCACTAGCCGTCATGATTAACTTATGAGAGGAGAACCATTGTTTATTTCTTGCTCTTCAAGAATAAATCTTACCTTCCTCCTCGGATATATATTTCCAGCAAGTCCCTTTCAAAGAAACAGGTTCACATCATTAACAACATTACTACTAGGACTAGTAGCAATACTTGGGCTTTCATTAACAACTTTTATTGCGATTTCCTCGATAGCTTGGTTAGAAGCTCGCATAGCTATTTTCTCTACAAATTCAAGTTCAACACTATTTATCTTGACGTCATCTCATGTATCAAGAGAACGCACTAGAAATAACACGTTATTCACCAATTCACGAGGAACCAATGTTGGGATCTACTGCATGATCTTCAATTGCAACATTTTCAACATTGGTATCAGTTGAGCTATTCACATCTTATGTCGTGGAAGAAGCTCCTTGCATTCCATTACTACCCTTCAAGGTAGCTGACGCATGTTTTCCCATATAATGCATAAAGTTTTATTTTCTCTGCTCCAGCCTCTTATTCTTCTCATTATGTTACCTTCAACAATCTCAGTCCTCACAGCTTCAAGACGACACTTGCATTCTCGCAAACTGTCTCCAACCATTTTTCAACAGTGCAAAAAAAGACAGCCATCCGTATGTAAAGTAGGCCATGAACGCAAAACAATCCCTCTCAACTAAAATTTCATCACGCAACTTCTCTGCAAGTTCAATTACCACAAGAACTCATGCAAAGTGACAATACGCTCCATTAAGATCTAGAGTATATCGTCATTTGCCTTCAATGGTGTTCTTATAACACTTGCAATTTCAAATTGCGGTTCTCTTATGCCAATATTCTAAGTTAATACCATGTACCCGGAGCCCACACTTGGACTAGGGTTTGCAATATTTCGCTAAAGCGCGATCATCTAGTAGAGAGCTAAACAACGGACTTTTAGAATTTGATAACAAATATGTTATTTGCAGCCTAAATTATTGGACAGATCTGAACTCACCACTCAAATCTTTAGTATTTATACATAAGATTCAAATTCTAATATATATCATGTAGATCTCTTTTTTTTTCATTTAAAAAAAAAAAAAAAAAAAAAAAAAAAAAAAAACCCTCAGAACAATACATATTGCAACCGATGATAAAGATCGGAAACAATTACATAAGTTTTCAAAATCATTACACAATCATCATCGAATCCATATATCTCCACCGATTCTTGACTAGCCTTCCTAAGTTTTAAGACTTTAAAACCTTTTCAAAATCCCAAGAGGACCAAATAGTACACAAGGCAAAACTAGTTTTGAAACAAAACTAATTTGTTTGACTGTGCAAAGCAGTGGCTGGATCAAGTCCAACCCCGTGATTTCAAGAACATATAAGCCTAGCTTACATGAACTAAAGTTTTTATAATACCAGTATCTTACAACTAAATCAAAGTAACAGGGTGTTAAGTAACAGGTGCAGTAAAAGAGTCTTAAGTAACAGGAGTAGCAGTAACATTGGGTTTTTGAACCGGTCTTTTGTGGTCTGGATCAGGATGAATCGGCCCGAATCGGCATTGGAGTCTTTGTAGCAATTGATGAACTTGTTGATGATTTTGATTTTACTGTTTTTTCCTTTGTTTCCTTAATTGTTGATGTTCTTGTTGCTTGCATAAATTCTTCCGTAGTCGAAGAAGTTGAAACTCGTTGGAGTTTATATTCCTTCCATTAAGTTGTTGGATCATCATTAAACGTGCAATGAGCTTCAAAGGAAGAGAACCCGAGATTCTCATCTTGGATCGCATCTACTTCAGCTGGTAGAACAAAATCTCGCCGGAGCACAACAAAATTTCTTTACCCGCCGGAGAGGATGAGTATCTACACCAGTCTTTAGGAAGAAAAAAAATAGGATCTATAATAACATGAACAAAATAAGGATTAAGGAATGATAAAAACTAGTACAAACCCCATAGTATTGAAAGCATAAATAACTAAAATTAAAACAGATTCATGTAATCTAAATCTAGATCAAACCCAACAGCAGAATAAATAACCGATCTACTCATAGTTGTTGGAGAAAATTTCAAATCTAAAGTGGAAAAAGCTTTTGCTTGGTCTTGGATCAAAGGTGAGAACGATATGCTTTGATTTCTTCTCATCAAATCACAGAATAAACTTTCACACACAGAAAGAGATCCAAAAACCCAAAATCAGAAAGATTTAGCCGAAAACAAAATCAGACTAGATAGCTAAGAAGTGCTGGGAATAGAGAACAAAGAGATTATAGTTGATTTGTTGATTGACCTGCTCAGATCCGCTCAAAGGGAGCCGATCTGATCAGGGAAAGTTTCAGGCGGCTAGGGTTTGGGTTACTGAAAGTTTCAGGCGGCAATGCCTTCACATCCACTCAAACAGGTTGAGGTTTCATTGCCACATGGGATTTGAGTGGTATACGAAACGCATTATAACATTTTTCATTTTGGTAATGCTGAGGATTCGTGGGCACTCTTATATGAACAGTATCGTACATGATTTGCGCCATTTTCTCCACAAAAATCAAAGGGCGACGAATTTAAATCTAATCTTGTAACGATGCGTTCCTCTTATAAAACTCTACATTCCTACAAAAATGAGCATGATCCAAGATACCAAATCTCACTATACGTTCCTCTTATAAGACTCTGCATTCCTACCAAAAATGAGCATGATCCAAGATACCACTGCCGATCTTAATTTCAACAGTTAACTTTTAATGGCTGGTTTTCAAAGGGGTTGATGGTGGTGTTATACATGTCGAATTTTACTCATTTTTCATTAGAAAATATAGAGTCTTATAAGAAAAGCGTATCATCAAAATATTAAATTTAAATTCATTATCATTTGAATTTTATGGAGAAAATAACACAAATCATATATAGATAGTATGCATATAAAAGTGGCAGAGATCTTTCCTCTTTGATAATTAGCTCTTTTTTTCTTCCGATTGAATTTCACTGACAACAGCAACAGGTATGAATTTATTCAAGATTTTTTCCGTGGTGAAAACAAAAAAATGACGTGTTATCACGTACTGAATAGCATTCAATAGTGTGAGCTTTGCTCTTATCCTCAAAAGAACTAAAATAGAAGTAACTATACACCCACCGTCGCCATGTGTCCACAATGGGAGACAAGTTAGGTGGTACTGTAACAAAAGCAATTAAGGTACTCATTGAGAAAAGCTAGAAATTAGGAGGACGTCAGCCTCAACAGTGCTCTCATGATCTAAACAGTAATGTAGTGCAATCTCATAAGTATACTGCAGCAGAACTACCCAAACACTAAGATTTCCGCAACACGAAAGCAAGATGCTCTGATTGTACTCGCGTAGTGCTGTACCGCACAAATCAGGTTATTTACGTATATTTTCAAAGTGGGGAAGAATGTTCTCTTTTTGACATTTAGATCATCGAATCAAAGGTTGCTTCTGATGAAAAAGGATGTAACTCGTAGTAAAACTCGTTCTCTCTCCACTCCCACCGCTCTATCATTCCTTCTTCTTTTCTAGTCAATTTCTTCATTATTCTTTGCTTTCTAGGTTAGTTAGTAGATTAATTTAGTTTTTTATTATGTTTTTTATTTATCTGGTTTTATCTATTCTTTTGAGGTTTATCTCCAACGACGAAATCTCCATCTTTGTTGTCTCCGGCGACGAACTCTTCATCGGAATCTTCATCATCAACTTATCCGGCGACGAAATCTTCATCGGTGGTCTTTTTGACGACAGAAGCTTCATCACTATTTACAAGAGATTTGAGCAAATCACTCCTACTTTGAGAGCATTTCTTTAGAAAGAAGAAAAACAAACTAAATGGTTGGAATTTAATTTCAAGAAAAACCATCTTTCTTCCGATTTAATCGGATCTTATTCATACTTGTATTTGTCTTATTCCGGTAATCCTTCTCTTTCTCTTGTAGCCTTGAAATCTTATTAATGAAAAAGTTTCTTGTTTATTGGGGAAAAAAAAAATTCGAATCTAACGGAAGGGATGCATATGTGTTAACGCGATAGACGTGATAGGCTCAAAGCAAACTTTGCGTTATGTGTGGTGTGGTCCATATATTCGGACATAAAGCAGACGACAAGCTCTTAACTGCATTACGCGTTAACAGTATGATTCTTTTCTTCATTCAATAATAACCTAATAGTAGGTCAGTGTAGATCCGTTCGATTAGGTATATATCTTAGGGTAGGTTCCCGTAGCAGTAAGAAAGAGAACGATCCCACAAAGTCACATGTGGTGGGGTGTCTCTCTTATGCTCAGTACGGACTCCACCCAGGCGTAATACAAAGCAGTGGTTCTAAAGGAACCGACCATTTGAACTAAATTAAAAGATTAAAAGAGTAGTGCTAGACGCACCGGTTTTTTATCCCGAAATATCTCCCGAGGGGAGTCAGACGGCATTCGGGAGCTGCTCTCAGCATTTCGATGTGTGCGGTGGAAGTGGATCCCTAGTTTTTCTCTCGGTCGGTGCATTCTTTGGGAGAAATCCGATGTCAATCTAGCATTTTCGAAATTAAAACCGCATGGACACATTCCAATGGGCTCTATTCCTTGAGGATTTACGGGGGCCTGGTTTGTGGGGTCTATATTGTGTGTAGGGGTGTCAATGGATGAATATCCGTCGGATATTTAGAAATCCGTATCCCATAGGTTAAGCGTTATCGGATATTCGATATCCGATAATATCCTATAGAATATAAAAAATTAGATATCGATTCCGATAGGCTAAGCTATCGGATATCGGATATTTATCCGATAATATCCGGTTATGACAAAAAATGTTAAAAAACCTTTAAAATATGTTCATAATTGAAATTTAAGTTCACATTTTCAAACATTTCATATCGGATATCGGATATCGGATATTAGGGTAAATCACAAATAAATCCATGTTCTATCGGATATCGGATATTAACAATTCGGATGGAGCCTAATCCGATTCCGATATATTAAGGAAGAAATATCCGATAGAATATCCGATCCGATATCCGATAAAACGGATAAAATCCTATAGGATCTCGAATACTCGGAAACGGATTCCAGATATCGGACATATATTGACAAGCCTAATTGTGTGTATGCCAGTGGACTCTATTCCTTGAGGATTTACGGGGGGCCTGGTTTGTGGGGTCTAGAGAAAATGGGTGTGCCAATTTATTAGGGAGGGTGAGACAAACTAGAAAACGCTCTGTCCAACATGTTAATTTAAAGCAAAAATGTTAAGTTTACCGATTTTTTGTCCTGATAAAAACCATACCTCTCACAAATACCTGGACCTCATTTTTACCCATAACAATTTCAATGCTACAGGGCGCCCATGAACCGTCTCCGATCCCCTTCTTGGGATATTTTGCGGTAGCAATTGCCGTTGGTGTAGCACTCCTCGACTTAAAATCTATATACTGAAATCTCTGTCCTCAAGCATGTGGATTTTCGTAGCCTCCCAAATACTCTAGCACTTCCCATTAGCAATGCTGGGTGTTGTATATTTTTCTGTCTTTTCGGTCCACAGTCCACACTTGTGGAACTCTAAAACGTGCTCTTTATCTCTAAAGCTGGGGCATATGACAAGGTGTCGAGTAACGGAGTGCCTAATTGTTTCATTGCATTTGCACTTTCAATAACGTAATTTTATCTGCTCAATGATGGTTGCTTCATCATACTCTCGGAATAACAAAATATCACAGGATGATTGTTAACCAATCAACCAAGGAATAAGAACACCTTG
Source organism: Papaver atlanticum (assembly GCA_023531105.1). Classification (NCBI taxonomy): domain Eukaryota; kingdom Viridiplantae; phylum Streptophyta; class Magnoliopsida; order Ranunculales; family Papaveraceae; genus Papaver; species Papaver atlanticum. Next base: position 3,043,084 of record JAJJMB010008958.1, read on the forward strand.
TGCGAACAGGACAAAGAAAATATTAGGAGGAGTTCTTTGTCCTCCAGTTAATGGCCATTGTGGACTATTGCTTACACTTTTAAGATAAAGGAAAAAATGTTTTAGTCGTGGTTGCTAACAACTATTGCATCGTACATTATTTGCTAGAAGCTTTCGTTCCTGCCCAGCCATTACCTATTGACAACTCACATCATACACCAGAAAAGCAAAACAAAATAGGCTCGGGACCTCGGGTCCAGTTCGTTCACAAGTAACAACCATACTCCACAGAAAAAAAACGTTTTCCAACCTTATTTGTAAACCACGAACACTTCAAAGATCTACTCATTTACAGGCAGTACCATCTTTTTGCCATGTAGTGTTGCTTTACTTGATATCATTAAGATCTTCTCTTTTGTCACTTCTGTCGCTCCTCAAATTATTTGAGGCTTATCTAATACAACAAAATATGATTATTTTGAAGTAAAATCAGAATTTCCTTATCCAACTATTTTATTGACGGCGAATTGGCCGCTGGTTAATTAGTCATTGTGAGATTAACTAATGTGAATTGATCATCAAAATAAGAAAGAATTTGGATTCTTTTATCAAGAACATCAAACTAGCTAGATTCGGCGGATATTGTGGCGCACGTATATATGCTTTCCAGTTTGATTTTCTTTGTCCAATAAGAACACTAGGAATTGATAGACATATAAGCCGATTTCAACAATCGACGAATGTTAATGTTTTCATAAATTGTTTGTGCTATACTTTCAAAAAAAATCATGCGAGTTTTTTTTTTTTTTTGCCACAACGACAAACATGTATATTCGTATATACTAATTGTTGAATGGTTTCGGAGCATATCAAATGAATATTAGTCATCTAATGTTTCAGTTAGAAAATGCAAATTCAATATGGGATTATACTAGTTCTGAGATTGCGTATGAAATGATATGCATTCTGGGACTGAGATTGAGTATGGTCCAATACTCGTTTAAAAATGCGTCTTGAAATTAAGTATGATCCCATACTCTGTTTGAGAACGCTTATGAAATCATACACATTCTTAGATCGAATATAATTCCTCATAGCAAGATTCGGTATATATAGAAGTTTATATTAACTGAGGTTATTCAATTTTGTAATCGAAACCAGAATCGACGTCATCAAAAACTTAAAAGAAAATTAAAAACTAAAACAGAACTATCTTCTAAACTACACGTTAAAAACTTATGTAATCGGAAACTTTTGAGAATGTTAACAAAATGAGTACATGTAACTAATACAAGATTAAAAAAATTGAAAAGAAAAATTGAAAAGAAGAGGGTACCCAAATACACCACAATCTTTTATTTATCAACCTATACTCCTTTACCAAGTGTGATCGTTTATGGACTTAGTCGAGACAATACAACAACTTCGGTACACACTCCGTGTGATCGTCTATGGATACGAGATCGCGACAATACAACAACAAGATCACTTGTGCGATTGACTATGGATTCAAGATTGAGACGATACGACAACAAAGTGATCACTTGATAATAGGTTCGGTAATAACCGAAACTCTATAGGATCAATATCAAGTGTTACGGATTAACGTACAAGTACAATTTACTTTAATTATAATAAAAACAATTATAATGCGGAATAGTAAAGTAAATGGCACAGCAAGATTTTGTTAACTAGGAAACCTCAAATGCAGAAAAACCCCGGGACCTTGTCCAGTTTTGAATACTCTCAGAATTAAGCTGCTATACAAAATCTAATACTAACTCCGTATAGTTGAGACCGAGCAGACTACCCCTAGCTACTTAGTTTCCTCAGTATCCCTGCGCCTTCGACTTCTAGAGTCACGCACGTGAATCACCAATCCTTCAGATCATATTCCAAACAGTAAAGGATAAATCTGTTTGGTAACCACTCTATTCAATCTTGGTAATAAGATATTAATGAGTCGTTGACAAAGGCTCTTCTGTTTAATCCAATAAACTCCTTTGTCTGGTTAGATCAATCTATCATTTGATTACCAAAATAATCAAACTATAGTTTTGCAATCAATCAATATAGATCTCAAAGAGAAACTATAAGGTGATGCCGATATCACGCAATTAATCAATCAAATCTATCAAAGATAAACCTATTATAGTTAGTCGATCAAGGTTTGTGCAAATAATTCACAAGATATGAAAACTAATAAGAAAAACTTCATCCTCTTCAAATCTTCGTTTGTCTTCAATAACCTGCACAACACCACTTGAAACCTATTGTGATCAATCATGCACAGAATGGAGTCTGTTAAAAATGGATTATCACAAGATGTCTTTAGATCCGAAAATGGTTCTAAAGATCTCGTCAACACTTTGATCTAGTTTGAGTGAATCTTATATCAGAAGAGAAGATTTTCAAAAATAAACAAACTAGGTGCAATCAAAGTTTCAACAACAGTTAGTCAATCAAATCAATAATCGAAAACTACAATAAAAATGAAATTATCTAGTTTCCCACCAACGGTACTCGTAGAGCTTCTTGATCCTACAGAAGTCTTTAAACAAGCGGTCATAAGAGATTTCACCTAATTAGGATACTTTTCTCTCCAGATAGAGGGCTCCACTAGAAATAACAAGAATGAAGTTTGCCTGGCTCTTAGGATAGTTTGCAGGAAATGCAAACTCAAGTATTTATACACCAAGGTCGTTTGGACAGCAAGGAAATTCCAAAACTGAAAAATATTCTCAAGATATTATCATTAAAGTACCTAATTTCGTTTTTCCTATTTCCACTTAAATTCCAAACCATATTTTCCGAAAACTCTCATAGAAGACTTATATTATTAGTCTAGCACATTAACTAATAGTATTTTCTAGAGGCTATGCTTTAATTGCTGGTAATTAAAACATATTAATGAAAATCATCATTAAATGCTTTTCACTTTTTTCGTACATGGGATCACCTTTAGTTTCAAAGAATATCTTTGAACAATAAATGATAAGAGTTATGTACATGTTTCAATAATGTCGACATCTAGAAGTTTCTTAGCAAACCCTAATTCCAAGCTTCACACAAAACATACATAGATATGTGAATATTGGAAACTCGGTTTTGCATCTTGGGATCGGTTGTACCAACCTCACAATGTAAGTAGTGATCGGTTATACCATGTTTCCCAAACCAGGTTGTAACCGGTTATACCTTGCTTCCCAGAGGCAGGTTGTGATCAGTTACACCTTACTTCCTGAGTTAGCTTATGATCGGTTACACCTTGCATCTTAAAGGTAGCTTGTGATCGATTACAACTAACTTCCCAATTTATCTTGTGACCGGTTATACCTTGGATCCCAAAGTAACTTGTGACCGGTTATAACTTGCATTCCAATATAGCTTGTGATCGGTTACACCTTGATTTTCAATGTAGCTCATAACCGATTACAACTAGCTATATTATATAGACTATGATCGGTTATACCATAAATATCACCAAGTTAAGATAGGTTCTACCTTGTCATCTTATATTGGTCATTCAAAATATATTCAATAAAGAACCTGACCAATCATGATTTCCTTTCGATTATGAAACAAGTTCATATATATACTTCCTTTAAACAAATGGTATAAAACATTGTTTCCTAGGGTGAAATCATTCCTATATAATGCACACATAATCAAATAATTATATACAATAGATTATGTCGATGTTGTCCTTACGAAGTTCAAAAGATATGCGTTATACTTCGTAATTCAATATATTCCTTGAAACTTTGATCATAATGTCATGACCAAGTCTAACCACTAGAGTATTATATATATACATCTTCGCATGTTTTGTTTTCTACATAATCCGACCTGAAAGATACGTTAGGAATGGAAACAAAATCAAGTCAATATTACTAACCACAAGAGGAAGGATGATGTCATCGTTGTAGTCATTACTTATTCTTATTCTTCAGGTCTTCAGAGTAATACTTGTATGTCTCAACATTCCTAGACTTTCTAGTCTAACCTAAACGAAGTTGACTCTAGTATTTAATCAAGCGACTCTAGATGATTTTTGATACTAAAATATGACAACCAAACTTGACATACCAACGCTTGGTGGGTTCAACCGAGCTATTCTCTAACAAAAAATTTACGTGCTTTAGTTTTGTGGATGCAATATATTTTTGCGTGTAGTAAAAATGAACATATTTTTTATGTATCATGTTCATGCATCCACTATTATGCTTTGTGATTCAGGTGCACAACTGTTTTGCATCTTCATACGTTTGTGCTCAAGGCTAGTGATCAGGCATGGAAAAAATTTATTCATCCATAAATCATGGATGCATGTGTTCATGCTTACTATTCCAGGAATGTAATTTTTCTTTCCTTCACCAAATTATGGATGCATACTTAATGATTCAGGGATACATTTTTTGGTATCACAAATCCTGAATGTACGTATTATGTTTAGTATTCAGATATGTTGCACCCCTTTATACAAATAATCACAAAAATACTCATAACAATAGAGTTACCAAAATCGCATGATAAGTGGAATTAGTATTTTCCCCTGTGTCAAGTACTTTTATGCATTCGACATAAATTAAATTTTAAAAATAAAAGAGTTAACAACAATTTCCAAGTACAAAAACAAATTTGAAATAAATATTAGTCAGCAAGTACACATGCAAGGAGGGGAAACCCATAAGAGATTCAGTTTTTTGTATTAAAACAATCAGGATACTTCAAGTTTTGAACAAAGATTCAAACAATAATATTAAGATAAAGGACATGGTGTGAGATTTTAACATTTATACATAAACTTTAGCAAGACTAGTTAGGGGAAGAGCCAGAAATCTTTTTATGGGAAGCAACATCTTGTTTGGGGGTGCAACGAAGTAAAAAAGGGGCTTGGAGGCCTAACTTATAGGAAAACTCGGCTTGGGAGCCAGTTATGTAGGATGTGCAGTTGCGCACCCATGTTATACACTGGCTCCACCCCTAAGGAAAGTTGATAACTTACCTTATAAACATATATGAGATTTCTTTTGACGAATTTTCCGTCAACTCACTCAATTATGTGCAGACACTTAAAACACATAACCATATATCGCTTTTCTTCAGAGATTTAACCAAAAATATTATATTTGATTATAAGAGGTATATCATATATTGGTCTACCCTTCTATTCTAGATCACTATCCTTAAGAGATAGAGATAGTAATGCGGATCCATATTATAGATGTCTTCTTAAGTCCATAAGGATAGTATGTAAAGGCATTAAGACCAAGTCCAAGTCTAGTGATACTATATAATGTCTAGGAATACTCTAGAGTTTATGTAACTTTAGATAGCATACTCCATTGAGGAGTACCAAGTTATTACGGAGGTACTCCCTCAAGATTATCAATATGTAAACTTAACTTCGAAGCTAAGGAACCTAACTTGAAGATTCTATGAATAAAGTGAAAGTTTTCTCTTTAAGTCTGTTTACTTATATTTTAGTTTAATGGTGAGTTTGATCCTTTTTGGGTGTGCTTGTTAGATCTCTAGCAATCACTTTTTGGCACTAACACAAGGGGACGTCGAATTGCACTAAAGCATAAGTCATAAAAGAGATCGATATAGCACTAATTGATAAAGAATCAAACCTCAGTAGAAAGAAAAGAAAATAAAAGGAGACAAAAGAAGCAGTGTAGAGAGGCTTCTTGTTTATATGCACATGAAGAAAAAAGTTGGGTAGATAGTTTGCAAAAGGATGAAAGCGGTCAGCGGAGCTATAAAGTTTGAGAATTCCGGTTCTGAATCTAAAGATAAAAGCCGACAAAGACGAATATTGAGAAGCCCATGCTCTTACGTCCTGATTTAGTCCTCGAAAAGATAGTGCAACTAGAAGAAATCATAGAAAAGCATGGTGCATCATTCGAGCAATTAAGCTCCAACTATACAGAGGAAAACCATTAAAGAGCGTCAACGGAGGCACCCACAAGATCACTCCCAACACCAATGGAGCTGGAGATCGGTAGAGAAGTCTTCAGACTGACGCATCACATATCAATTATACCTAGACGGTTACCAGGAGAATCGCCAGCAGAATTCCACAGGAGTTGGCACCTATTCTCAAAAGTTGTATCTCTTATAACAAAACGTCACCAAATACCATGATATCGACAACAAACTCATCTCACGGTTCCACTTCTTTAATTGTTTATGTAGATCAGCGACACCAACCAAATATCTCCTCCGCAGCCGAAATAAACACTAAAAAATATGATAGGCACCACATAAGATATGCAATAAACACCAATTTTCGATTTTTCTAATTCAAACCAATATCAAACCGAAATGTCGAATCCCTCTTGGATGACAACTCAATTTTAGTTGGTATACGAGTATACTTTACTAATATAGCTTCCAAAGATATGTTTTACTTGTATACATTCGAAAATCTTAACAAAAAGATTCTCAAACATTTCGGTTTGGGATCTCACCTTGAGTATATCAAGGAATATCTTTGAACAATAAAAGATAAGATTTATACACATGTTCGAATTACTCATAATGTCGACATATAACACCCCATGTTTTTTTTTAGCATGACGCATGCTCAAAGATGCGTCGTGGCCTGAGATGAAGCTTCATCCAAAGCTTCCGTTGCGTAATAAAAGGAACATTGGCCTAGGCCAATACGCTGCCAAAAATGGCATATTGCATATGCATATTGGTCAAGGTTAATATGGCACCAAGAGAGTGTAAGTTATAAGCTATATTGGCCAAAAGCCAATCTCGCATCAAATGATGCATTAGGCCAGTCGGGAGGATGGCCTAGAACAAAGTAGCGCCAAAATGGCGCAATACGCAGGTCATTGGCCTATGGAAAATATCGCACCACAATGGTGCAACATGCCAGAGCAGGCTGGCCTTGGCAATGTGCCATCACGGCTGGACATTGGAGTGGCCTATGGGCCAAAGATGGAAATACATCCATCACGGCCCTTCACTGGACCTGGCTCATCCACCATGGGGGACATTAGAACTGGCATGTGAGCCAGACCTAAATGTAAAGCCATCACGGCCGTACATTGCAGTTGGCCAAGGAAGTAATGTGCAGCCATCACGACCTTGGGACATGATGAGTGATTTTTGCTCCCCCAATTTAAGTTGTAAAAATGACTTTATATGGAGGGGTAGTTGGTTGAAGGTGCATATGCGGACCATACACCAAGTAAGCTTCATAGCTTAGCCAAAAGAGTATAAATGATGTTTAGGCCTCATTTATAGTTGCGTAGCCTTGCCAATGGAGCATATTAAGCATGGGCATCACTATGCCATGCCGTGGACCAAATATGCATTCCTTGGATGTATTTTGACGGAACAGCCTATACGGACTAGGCCATTACCATTATTGCTTGTCCACGGCCTTGCAAACGATTTGGCTTAAGCTTATGTCTCTTCGAGGATGAACTACTGTCTGTGCTTGATACCTTTATAGTAGGGAAGGGTACGTAGGCAGCCACAATGAGTTGCAGCATTTTCGGTCTAGCACGTTGTCGCTCATATCATCTTATTGAGAGATGATTGCGGCATTTTGTCCTCTCATATCATCTGGCTCGGTATTACGATGCAAGAGATGATTGTGTCCAGACTTGATGAGGAGAGTTGCATTCCATTCCTTGGATGCTCATACTTCTTATCAAGGATTTCGACGTAGTCATGTCGAAAAGACGAGGGTACCCAAATACACCATAATCTTTAAATTATCCACCTATAAGTCCTCTTACCGAAAGTGATTGTCTATGGACAAAGTCGAGACAATACGACAAATCGGTGTTCACACTTTGTGTGATCGTCTATGGATACGAGATCGAGACAATACAACAATCAAAGTGTGATTACTTGATAATAGGTTCATACTTAACCAAACTTTATAGGATCACTATCAAGTAATACGGAGTTAACGTTTGTGTATTTTACTTTTGATTATAATAAACAATTATAATTGCGGAAATAGAAAAGTAAAAGACACAGCAAGATTTTGTTAACGATGAAACTGCAAATGCAGAAAAACCCCGGGACCAAGTCCAGAATTGAATACTCTCAGAATTAAGCCGCTATACAAAATCTAAACCAACTTCGTATAGTTGAGACCAAGCAACTAAACCTAGTTCACTTGGTTTCTTCAGTATCCATGCGCTTCCGACATTCAATAATCGCACGCACTGGAAAAATTATTTTGGATCGTATTCCAAACAGTAAAGGAACAACAAATCTGTTTGGTAACAACTCTCTTGATTCTTTCAGATGAAGATATCTCAAGTCATATGCAAAGGCTCTTCTGTTTAAACTAATAAACTCCTTTGCCTTGTTAGATCAATCTATCCAACAACTACCGAAGTAGCAGAGTTTAGATTTGCAATCAATCAATATAGAATCCAACAAGGAACTATAAAGCGATGCCGATCTCACGCAACTAATCAATCGAATAAATCTGATTCCAGTTGGATCCCAGCCGATCAAGGTTTGTGCTACACAAAGATATGAGAAACCAATAAGAAATATTCTTTGTCTTCAAATATTTTTTAATCTTCAATTAAACCTGCACAACACCACTTGAATCTCTTGTGATCAATCACGCACGGAACGGAGTCTGTTAATAATGGATTATCACAAGATGTCTTTAGATCTACAAACAGTTCTAAATATCCCGTCGACACTTCGATCTAGTTTGAGTGAATCTTATATCAGAAGAGAAGATTCTCAAGAATAAACAAACTAGGTGCAATCAAAGTTCAACAACCGTTAGTCAATCAAATCAATCGAAAACTAATAAATTGCAATTATCCAGTTTCCCACCAACAGTACTCGTAGATCTTCTTGATCCCAGGGAAGTATTTAAACGAGCGGTCGTAAGAGATTTCGCCTAATTAGGGTACTTTCCTCTCCGGATAGACGGCTCCACCATAAACAACAAAAAGATGAAGTTTGCCTGGCTCTTAGGATAGTTTGCTCGAAATGCAAACTTACGTATTTATAGACCAAGGATGTTTGGACACCAAGGAATTTCCAAAACCGAATATTCTCAAGATATGCAATAAATACCCAAATCGTTTTTCATAATTCCAGGAAGTGCTTTGTCCAATATTTTTCGAAATCTCTCAATAGAAAATCTCCAATTAGTAAATGCACATTACTAATTTTTATTCTCTAGAGATATGCATTTAATTGCTGGTAATTAAAGCATATAAAACTAACAACCTTAATTAAAAGATTCTTAATTTATTTCGGACCGGGATCTCCTTGAGTAATTAAGGAATATCTTTGAACAATAAAAGATAAGAGTTAATGTTCGTGTTCAAAGTATGTTGACATCTTTTCTTTGTAAATCCTCTTTCATATTTACAATCTTGGAATCGATTATGCCACACTTCCAAACAAGTTTACAATTGGTTCATCTGTATTCCAAGACAACTATGTGATTGATCAAATATCATATCACAATCATGGGTTCAATCGGTTCTACCAATCACTAGGATCGGTTCTACCTCAATATGGATTACTTGTGATCGAACACACAAGTTACCAGGACCGGTTACATCAGTTACCAGGATCGGCTACGTTAATTACCAGGACCGGTTACCATATACTCGTGGTATTGCTTGTGATCGGTCACACCAGTTACCAGGATCGATTACACCAATTACCAGGACCGATTACACCAATTGCAAGGATCGATTACACAACTCTTTTGTGATCGGTCACACCAATTACTAGGATCGGTCACACCAATTACAAATATCGATCATACCATCTTAGGTGATTACTTAGGATCGGTTACACTAATTAATAAAAACCAGTCATGCCAAATCATAAGTCAGGCACTGTGATTAGTTATACCAAGATACATAACAAGTTATGATCGGTTCTACTAACTCACACATATTGGTTATCCAAAGATATGCAATGAATAACAATACTAATAAGCCTAGCGATTTCCCTTTCGATTCATAAAACAAGTTCACAAATGTACTTCCTTTAAAAAAATGTAAACATTGTTTCATAGGATGAAATATTCACCTTTACCCATACACATAATTACAATAGCATTCATACGATTATGTCGATGTCATATATACGAAGTTCAAAAGATAAGCGTTATACTTTGTATCTTAATTCCTTAACACCATGATCATGTGATCATGTCTCACTACTAGAGTATAATCATTCACAGCTTCGCAGTTATGTTTTCAATATAGAACGACTTGAAAAATACGTTAGGAATGAAACAGTTCAAGTCAATATTACTAACCTCAAAAGGAAGGATAATGTCGTCGTTGTAGCTCATTACTTCTTCACATTCTTCAGGTCTTCGAGTAATACTTGTATGTCTCATAATCCTAGACTTTCTAGTCTAACCTATATGAAGTTGTCTCTAATACATAATCAAACGACTCTTAGATGAGTTTTGATTCACTAAAATATGATAACCAAACTTGACATACCAACGCTTGGTGGGTTCAACCGAGCAATGCTCTAACACATGTACCAATAGTGCATTGGGCATGGCCAGGAAAGTAAGTCATATCAGTATGCAAGTATTGGAGCTTGCATGAGCCTAAGGGAGATGGAATTAGACCGTCAATAGTTTATGTGCAAGTCCAAGCATGCATTATGCCTAAAAAAGACTTGGAAGCCAGTGACGCATGCAGGGTGCATCGGCCATAGCCTCTAAGGCTTAAACCCTTTGCAGAACAAGGGTAAGTTGGAACGGTGTGGAATCTAAGTCAGCTACATCATGCTCCACGAGCATGCTTTCATGGGAAAATGAACGTGTATTTGCCTGTTTTTAAGGCCCGGTAAGCCAAATCATAATGGCGCATCTGCGCCCCCAGGCGCGCCAGGTGTAATTTTCTGGTCCGTCACAGTTGGTATAAGAGCAAGTTCTGAGATAATTCTAGGGACTGTAAGGGAATGGCTTGTCAGCGAGTATTTTCCTTAATGGAAAACTTTAAGTTGGAGAGTAAACCAACTTTTGCGCGGGAAGGAGTTTGTAACTGCTATGCCAGTTACTATGCGAATCGATTTGAGATTGTTTAAGTACTTTGAGTTTTCCTGGCCTAAGTGGCAGCCCACTTACGAGTGGAAATCCGGAAGACCGTCTGGGATGGTGGGTAGACAATGGGACTGATCATCCCCACATGTTGGCAACTGGCCGGTGGTGTGCGTTGTCAGGCCTGGCTAGCATCCCACTTACGAGTGGAAACCTGGATGACCGTCAGGGACGGTGGGAAACTGGATTCTGTTCCACACAATACTGTGCTAAGATCTTGTCATTTTGATAACATCATCAACCTTGTGAATCTTAGGGATTCCTGGGTGGTGGTATGGGAGGCCATCTAGGATACCTTGTTGAGATATCCTTTTGTCAACTGGCCGATTGAGATTCTTGGTAACGTTGTGGTCTGTTTTTGGATTCCTGAGTATGCGGTATGAGATGTTTGCTCAGAAGGTCCCGATTGATGTTCCATGAAAAACTGAAGAAACCTTGTGATTTCTGAGCATCTAGTATGAGAATTTTGCTCAGGAATCCAAACCAAAAGTGCTTGTCCACAATAGTTTTTGTTTTGAATTTCGGGGATGAAATTCTTCAAAGGGGTGAATATTGTAACACCCCATGTTTTTTTAGCATGGCGCATGCTCAAAGATGCTCCATGGCCTGAGATGAAGCTTCATCCAAAGCTTCTGTTACGTAATAAAAGGAACATTGGCCTAGGCCAATACGCTACCAAAAATGGCATATTGCATAGGCGCGCCAAGCGTAATTTTCCGGTCCGTCACACGATATCTTGAACTTTCTTATTTTGCAAACCCAACTTAAAAAATCACACAAACCCTAAAGTATCTGTGAGATTGTAAATCGGGTTTTCTATACTATAGATCCCCAATAGGTAGGGATCAGTTCTTCCAGAGATCCCCAATAGGGATCGGTCCTGCTATAGATCCCCAATAGGAACCGGACCACCAATCCATTGATTTATTTCAACAACGATTGTAAGTCTACTTCTTTAAACTCATGTAATCAAACATAGTTTTTTAGGCATGAAATCAATCTTAAGTTCATTACATAATCTAGTAACAAGTTACAAAGATTATGTATATGTCGCAATTATGAAGCTCAAAAGATAGGCGTTATACTTCGTAATTCAATACACCAAAATTGTGAAACAACTTGGATATTCTTCCTTGATACTTTGATCATTATAAGATGATCAAATCTCTAATACTAGAGTTTCATATGTATATATATAACCTCTCATGTTATGTTTTCAATCTAACGACTTGAAGTAACGTAGATAGAAATGGAAACAAGTCAAGTCTTATATTGCTAACCTCAAGTAGAAAGATAATGTCGATACGTCTTCAAAAATCTTCAGGTCTTCAAAGTAATACTTGTATGTGTCAATATTTATAAACTTCCTAGTCTAACCTAACGAAGTTGACTCTAATAATATAATCAAGCGACTTTGAGTTTTGATACTAATATATGACAACCAACCTTGACATACCAACGCTTGGCGGGTTCAACCGAGAAATGCTCTAACAAAGGCCAAAAGCCAACTTCTAAATAATAACTACAGTCACAGACTCCTAATCTGTTAACTGAATTATACCTAGTGTACTACATTAATCTGCCCTTTTTGACAAAATTCGAACTCTAGTTGTCTGCACACAAAATAAATGTATTACCTCCATGAAAGGTAAAAATTTATTGCATATGGAGCACTCACTTGAATATTTTGCTTCCTAAGTTGAATCACGACCATCTCTCATTTCTGAAATGTCTTAAAACATCTATGTTTATCAACAATCTCTTTGCATTTTTCATTAGAGTCTTCACCTTATGATGAAGTTGTGAGGCTTTGTCTACCATAGTATCAGCTTTTGTATTAGAATTTTGTCATCTTTGAAGCACTGCCAAATCAATAACATGATTAGGTACTTTTGAATACATAATTTCGAAAGATGTCTTCCCTTTAGATCGATTTATTGATGTGTTGAAAGCAAACTCCATATGAGAAAGAAAGGTATCCATAGTTTATTGTTATCAACACATTTAGCACAAATTAGATTACCTAAAGAGCGATTAAAAACCTCAGTTTAACCACCAGTTTGTGGATGAAAAGTGGCACTGAACTGTAAAGCAGTGCCTAAGCGCATCCACAAAGTCTTCCAAAAATAATCAACGTTAGTATTAATCGATTTAGGTACTCCATGAAGACGAATTATTTACTTGAAAGATAAATAAGCAACGTTGGAAGCATCAGTGGTCTTTTTGCATGCAATAAAATGCACCATCTTGGAATAACGATCAACTACAACCATCACAAAATCATTGCCTTTAGCAGTATGAGGTAAACCCTATTTAAAGTTCATACTAACATCAACCTAGGGAGCTCAGGTACAAGTAAATGAGTGTAAAGACCCATATCTTGAATATTTTCTTTAGAGTGTTACCAAACCATACATTTTTAACAAATTTCTGAATATCGCGCTTCAAAAAAGGCCAACCAAAATGTCCACCAAGCCCAGCACCATGTAATTCGCGAACATGATGAAGTCGTAACGTCCCTTGGGAAATGCAAAGACGAGTGCCTTTAAAAATAAATTCATCTTAAATAAGAAAATTACTTATTTCATAGATATGAGAACTGCACTTTTCCCATAACATCTTAAAATCTTCATCTTCAGCACACATATCCTTGAGATAATAGCACACCAAACTTTCGTTTCGCAAAGTCACAAGAAGATGAGCATGTTTATATAAAACGTAAGCTACACTGTTCAACTTTCTATTTTTGTGCCTAATTGAAAAAGTGTATTTATTTATTGTAGATAACAAAGGATCATGCATTCGAGTTACCTTAGTTGATGTTTTCAGAAACTTCAAAGCGTGATTGTTTGTATTTATCACGAACTCACAATGAACAAGGTAAGCATGCCATTGTTTTAGAGCTTGTATGAGATCAGGTAATATTAGTTCATAGGAAGAACATTTTATTTATTTTTCGCATATGATTTTTTCTCACTATGGTTAGCGATAGGATGGCCTTCATGAGACAACACTGCACAAATACCGATTACTGAACCATCACGCTCAACTTCCAATGGTTTATTAAAATTGGGCATAACAAGAACCGGAACATTACATGATTTTTATATAAGAGTACTAAAATTCTTATCAGCATCTTCAGTCCATACAAATTTCTAAAGTTTCAAACAACTTGCAGCAGCAATTGAGCTAAAATTGCGAACAAAATGCCTGTAAAAGAATACCAAACCATGAAAACTCTCCACATCATGAATACAATAGTAGTAGGACACTCCTTAATTAATTGCCTATACCTTGTAATCATTTACTGAAATACCCGTGTCCATACAAATTTCTAAAGTTTTAAACAACTTGCAACAACAATTGAGCTAAAATTGCGAACAAAATGCTTGTAAAAGAATGCTAGACCATGAAAACTCTCCACATCACGAATACAAGAGGAGTAGGACACTCCTTAATTAATTGCCTATACCTTGTAATCATTTACTAAAATACCCTTGTCAAAGACAACATAACCAAAGAAGACAACTTTGTGTGAAATAAAAGTGCACTTTTCTAGATTAACATACAACACATTATCAGCTAACACTTGTAAAACTTTAGAAAGATGTTGTAAGTGTTCTTTCTCACTGTGACTATATATTAGAATATCATAAAAATAAACAATGACAAAATAACCGATGAAGAGTTGTAAAACCTAGTTCGTGAGTCACATAAAAGTATTTGGTGCATTTGACAATCCAAATGACAATTACAAGCCATTCATATAAACCTTCACGAGTTCTAAACGCATTTTTCCATTCATCACCTTCACAAATGTGAATATGATGATAACTACTACGAAGATTAAGTTTTGTAAACACTTTAGAACCGGAAATCATATTGAAAAAACGGGGGTCTAACATTCACACCCAATATTTCGTTTAGGAAATTTGTATGGACAAACTCCAATATAATTCCAAGAGAGTCAACTAGACAGTCAGACTCAATCAATGGAAATATATCCAAGAGTTATATCTCTGTTTCACAATGTAATCAGCAAATCAAACAGATAGAAATCTGCGAGACTGATTATTATGTGAAACAACTTGAGCGGTACCAAAGACCAATATTCAAGTGTCAATCAATTTATATCAACAACCAAAGGTTGGATTATCTAATTGATTGAACTACGCACAACCTGTGATATTTAAATTATATAAACAAATATAATGCCAAAAAGAAATAACACAGACACCAGAAATTTTGTTAACGAGGAAACAACAAATGTAGAAAAACCCAGGGACCTAGTCCAGATTTGAACACCACACTGTATTAAGCCGCTACAGACACTAGCCTACTCCAAGTTAACTTCAGACTGGAATGTAGCTGAGCCCTAACCAATCTCACACTAATTAAGGTACAGTCGCGTTCCTTACGCCTTTGAATCCCAGTAGGACTTTACGCACTTGATTCCCTTAGTTGATCTCACCCACAACTAAGAGTTGCTACGACCCAAATTCGAAGACTTGATAAACCAATCTGTCTCACACAGAAAAGTCTATTAAATAGATAAATATGTCTACCAACGAAATACCTACGAGTTTTTGTTCCATCTTTCGATAAATCAAGGTGAACAAGAACCAATTGATACACCAGACTTATATTCCCGAAGAACAGCCTAGTAATATCAATCACCTAACAATAATCTTAATCGTATGGTAGCGAAACAAGATATTGTGGAATCACGAACGATGAGACGAAGATGTTTGTGACTACTTTTTATCTTGCATATCGGAGATATAATTTCGAGCAAATCTTAGAGAAGATAGTACTCAATACGATAGAATAAAGCAAGATCAGAACACGCAACTATAGAGAAAATAGTTGGGTCTGGATTCACAATCCCAATGAAGTATTTAAGTCGTTAACCTATAATGGTTTTAGAAAATCCTAGGTTAAAGGAGAATCGACTCTAGTCGCAACTAGTATCACACATGAGGTGTGCGGATTAGGTTTCCCAGTTGCTAGAGTTCTCTCTTATATAGTCTTCAAATCAAGGTTTGCAATCAATGTTACCTTGGTAAAAAAGCATTCAATATTCACCGTTAGATGAAAACCTGATTAGACTCAAGCTAATATCTTAACCATTAGATCGAACTTAGCTTGTTATACACAAATGAAAAGTGACTTCATTTAGATATGAGTAGCCGTACCTAAACGTGTACACCTTGTTGGCTCAAAAATAGTTAACCGAAGTTAGCCATGTGAACACTTTCATATCAACCTTGTTCATCTTAACACAACTAGTTCAAATGACTCAAATGAAACTAGTTATAGAGTTGTTCAATTGTTTATATTCTCATAGAAGTATACAAGACACAATTGAAACAAAATCGATTTTGATTCACTCGAATCAATTCATGAACATTATAGCCACGGTTTGCAAAAGATTGCATTCCTTAATTTATAAATGTATTAGTTCATGAACAAACCGATTTTAGAACATAACCTACTCAAGTATGCAAACGGGTACGCATACCTAAGTGGCCGGACTTGGTTTGGGCTCGCCAGTATGTGAATGGGTATGCATACTCCCGTACACCTCCAAACTCAGTTGAATTCCCGGAATTGAACTTTACGCCGGTACGCATACGGGTATGTATACTAAGTTCCTGGACTTTCAACCAACCAACCAGTACGCATACGGGTATGCATACTATGGTTCCCGGACTTGGAATAACTTGCAATAGTTAGCATACAAGTACGCATACTGTGCTATATCCAATCATGGTTAATTGTTCTAAACTCCCATTTAATTCATTTAAACATTCTTAGAAGACGACAATAGTTGTCTCACACAAACTATTAGCTTAAAAGAAATTTTCAAGTGATCGATAGATCAATACGAAATATTCTGAGTCTACATCATATGACTATCTCACACAAATCATGTAAGATGTTACCAGGCGATTTTAACATGATCAACTTTTGACTTTCGTCAAGAATACAAGATGAACTTGGTTAAAGCGAAAGATTACAATACATATTTCGAGAAATATGTAAGCGAGTTAAACTCAGCTCGAAATATCAAATGTGTATAATCGAAGTCTATATAGCTATACGACTTTTGTCTCAAATAGGAGATAGAGTAGATAGACTTTTGAGTGATAGATGAGTTCAAGTCTCCGCATACCTTTTGTTGATGAAGTTCCCCAAGCTCCCCTTAGTAGTTCTTCATCTTCAATCGATGAACGTCGTGAAGTCTAAAGCTCAACTACACTTTCTATCCTAATCCGCGACTTAGCTATAAGTAGACTAGAAATCAACACTTATAGTTTTGACAACTAAACTTGACAAACAAGCTTGAGATAACAACGCTTGCGAGTTCGACCGAGCAGTGCTCTAACAATCTCCCCCTTTGTCAATTTTAATGACAAAACTATCAATACATATGGATTACAAAATAA
This sequence comes from Papaver atlanticum, assembly GCA_023531105.1. NCBI lineage: Eukaryota > Viridiplantae > Streptophyta > Magnoliopsida > Ranunculales > Papaveraceae > Papaver > Papaver atlanticum. Next base: position 3,060,604 of record JAJJMB010008958.1, read on the forward strand.
ATAAACTTTGTAGCTTCTCATCCAAATGCTTGACTTCCTTGGTTCTTCAACATTACTCAAAATCTTCGTCACTTCCAAGTACTCCAGTGATTCTGAACGTGTTCAACTCAGCATCATAGTTGTTGAAGATCCGTAGCCACAAAAATGAGAAAACAGTAGCTCTCAATCATTGTTATACAGTGTCATAGTATTATTACACAACATCAAAGTCCAATTGCATCACAACTTTGACAACAATACTATGGTGATATGTATCACTCCCCTTTAGTCAATACTTCATCTCACAATGAAAACCACCCCCCCTACATAATGATCCGTAAACCATATATATTTGTAGTGTGAACTACACAATAATTCTCCCCATTTTTATCAATATGAATTGGCAAAGGTACGAAAACTAGCGGGATCATAATGAAATTCTCATAGAGATACTTCATGACTAAAAGAGAAATATCAACTTTGTTTCGATGATTTCACATAATCGAAACTTAGTGTATTCATCAAGGAGTTTATAAAGATACAAGAAAACTCCTACAATATTCCACAACCGCACTCCCCACAAAGATTTGGCAATTAAGCACAAGTTCAATTAAGAACTCTTCCCCATAAAATGTCATTCCCGAAAGAACAACAAGAGCGACCTTACTTTTACAAGAAAATAAGTATTTTTTTGGACATTAACAAATTACATGAAACATGAATTTGTATCCAAAAAACTCAATTAAATCAACCACAAGAGAACCCATGAATAGTTTAATCGGAAATGCTCAACATAAGAAAACTTACGGATCCATACAGTACTTTCACAAAAAAGTGGATCAGGGAAAGATCAATACTGCGGAATATACAAAGATTCATTCTATTTTCATCAATATTTGCATAATGATACCATAGACTTAATCTTTGTCATCAAAAGTTCATTCTATTTTCCATCAATATTTGCATAAAGACATATAATAGACTTAACTTTTGACATATATGATATATGGGACAATCATAGTTCACGGACGCAAACACTCATATCCCATAACAATTTTTTGCAATATATAAAACTAATAAAGATTAATACTGCAAAATCATCTTCCAAATAAACTTTAGAATTTAAATAAATAAATCTAAAAACATTGCAAGATGAAAATCGTTGGCAATAGCAATGTGAAAACACAATATAGGCTATTCCAAACCCTAGTTATCCTTCTTAAAACATAAGAATAAATTCTCATAAGAAGTTTCCTAGACATTAAGACCTTTGATAAATTCTTTATCGTCCTCGTACTCCTTGTCGTCAACAGCCATTGGAACATAAGGTTCATGAAGAAAGGAATCAATTCCAACAAACCTTCTTGACTGATGCCGAACCAGGGCCTTCTGAATTTTAAGAGTCCTAAAAACAATAGCCTTTATTAGCTGTATCTCCTTTCTTGTTTCCTTCAACTCTTCAAGAACACCAGAAAACTTCTGAAGATTTGAAGGGACAGCCCTTGGTTTTCTCACATTCCTCATTTTTCTTTTCAAGGAAGAGGGTACCGAAGATTTATCTTTTTCCTTCATGATTGATGGCTTAACAATCATATTAACCTCTTTTCCATCAGAAGTCATAATGCTTGGAGTCTCCATACAAATATGGGTTTGTGAGAGAAATTCACAAATCAAGCTGTACAAGCAAACTTGTGATAAAAAGAGTTTTTCAAGAAATGAAAAAGGAATGTAGGGTTACGGAACCTTTATACAAAGTAATAAGATTCACGTATGCACAACTCACAATCCTAAAGAAGGCAGAATTGTCGATTTTACCCCTATTTTTAATGAATAAGCAAGGAAACTTCTTTTCAATATCAATCTAGGATATGAAAAGATCAACCGAAACCCAATTCAGAAAAGAAAAATAAAAATAAAAAAAATCCTAAGACCTGAAAGTGTTTAACTCTTGTCTCTTTAGGAACAGGCACTTGAGACAAGATGCACAGCCAACAGAATTAAGCTGTGTTGGGGTGAACGATAATCTTTTCACCATGACCTTTTTGGAAAGAGTTCCTAAAATCCTCTTTCACGGAATGTTTAGACCATGTTCTTTTCTGTAGTGGTCTAACTTTTTCTTTAGAAATTAACTTCTTCGGAGAAAAGTTGAGTTTACATACCTCAGATGACTTTTGAACAAGTTTAAGCTTGTTTGCTAATCGATTTGCTCTTCGTTGAAGTTTGTTTACATATCTTACTTTATGCTTGTACTTGAAGCAACTAGAGAGTCCGTGACCCTTAATAGTACAGTAAGAACATGTCAAAGTGGAGGATGGTTCAGACACCATAGCGGAGCAAGCTGCTTGGAAAAATTGTGGTACCTGAAACATTAGAAATAGAATTCCCAATAGACAGATAGAAATTTATTTTATCCTCCAAAATAGTTGAAGAAGTTTCTCTAGGAAAAATATCAAGATTGATTTGAGTATTGCTACAATTATCAAAATCAATATTTTCAGCAAGGAGCGCAACACTTGATTTTTCATCTTCATTTGAATCATAGTGATCATACATTTCATCAAGAGTTGCAGCAAGACCTTTGTTCCCAGTGTATTTTCTACGATTTGGACACTCATTGGAATAATGACCAAAACCTTTACACTTGAAGCACTGAGGCCTATCCTCATCATCAATATCGATTGTATCCCTATTTTTATGAGGAACACGGTCATGAGGTTTAACTGATGATCTAGGCTTATCTCTGACGAACCATTTATTTCTCTTCAAAATAAGATCTCTAAACTGTCTTGTGATCAGAGAAACTGAGTTATCAAGATCTTCATCAGACGAATCAGTCCCAATAGGATCATCCACAGAGTTTCCAACACATTTACTTTTGTAAAGCAATTTTGTGTTCTTTTATGCTTTAAAAGCAACATCCTTTCCAGATTTTGATGTATGCTCATGATCATAGATCTTTAACTTCTCAACCAGAGTATTTCTGGATAAAGTATTAAGGTTATTTCCTTCAACGATGGCATGTTTCTTAAAATCGTATTTGGCTGGCAACGATCTGAGAATTTTCATCACAATGTCCTTTTCAGAAATAGTCTTACCCAATGCAAAAGATGCATTAACAATTTCAGACACTTTGTGATTAAACTCATCAAATGAATCTTCTTCAGCCATACGAAGGTTTTCCCAATCAAAGTTTAGGTTTTGAAGCCTAGCTTCCTTTTCAGAGGTATTCCCTTCGAATACAGTTTCTAAGATATCCCACGCATCTTTAGACCGAGTGCACGTAGTCACATGGTGCTGAAGATCTGGGGTAATGGCATGAATGATAGCATTTAAACCGTCATAATTTTGCTTTGCAGCGAGAATCTCATTAGGTTCATATCTACCAATATCCTTTGCAATAAAGACACCATCTACTGTAACCATTGGAGGATCGTAGTCATTAACAACATAAACCCATGATTGAAAAATCACGCGCTTGAAGAAAGGAACGCATAGATATTTTCCACCATAAGTAATTTGAGCCATTTTAGACTGGTGGTATGTTTACAGAGATAACACTTCTGTCCATAGAGTTAGATTATAAGGTCTTAAACGTGTTTGCCTGCTCTGATACCAATTGAAAAAACGGGGGTCTAACAACCACACCCAATATTTAGTTTAGGCAATCTGTATGGACAGACTCCAATATAATTCCAAGAGAGTCAACTAGACATTCAGACTCAATCAATGAAAATATATCCAAGAGTTGTATCTCTGTTTCACAATGTAATCAGCAAATCAAACAGATAGAAATCCGCGAGCCTGATTATTATGTGAAACAACTTGAACGGTACCAAAGACCAATGTTCAAGTGTCAATCAATTTATATCAACAACCAAAGGTTGTATTATCTAATTGATTGAACTACGCACAACCTGTGATATTTAAATTATATAAACAAATATAATGCCAAAAAGAAATAACACAGACACCAGAAATTTTGTTAACGAGGAAACCGAAAATGCAGAAAAACCCAGGGACCTAGTCCAGATTTGAACACCACACTTTATTAAGACGCTACAGACACTAGCCTACTCCAAGTTAACTTCGGACTGGAATGTAGATGAGCCTAACCAATCTCACACTAATTAAGGTACAGTCGCGTTTCTTACGCCTCTGAATCCCAGCAGGACTCTACACACTTGATTCCCTTAGTTTATCCAACCCACAACTAAGAATTGCTACGACCCAAAGTCGAAGACTTGATAAACCAATCTGTCTCACACAGAAAAGTCTATTAAATAGATAAATCTGTCTCCCACAGAAATACCTACGAGTCTTTGTTCCGTCTTTTGATAAATCAAGGTGAACATGAACCAATTGAGACACCAGACTTATATTCCAGAAAAATAGCATAGTAATATCAATCACCTCACAATAATCTTAATCGTATGGTAGCGAAACAAGATATTGTGGAATCACAAATGATGAGATAAAGATGTTTGTGACTACTTTTTATCTTGACTATCGGAGATCAAATCTCGAGCAAATCTTCGAGAAGATAGTACTCAATACGATAGAATAAAGCAAGATAAGAACACGCAACTACAAAGAAAATAGTTGGGTCTTGCTTCACAATCCCAATGAAGTATTTAAGTCGTTAACCTATAATGGTTTTAGAAAATCCTAGGTTAAAGGAGAATCGACTCTAGTCGCAACTAGAATCACACAGGAGGTGTGCGGATTAGGTTTCCCAGTTGCTAGAGTTCTCCCTTATATAGTCTTCAAATCAGGGTTTGCAATCAATGTTACCTTGGAAACAAAGCATTCAATATTCATCGTTAGATGAAAACCTGATTAGACTCAAGCTAATATCTTTCAACCGTTAGATCGAACTTAGCTTGTTACACACAAATGAAAAGTGACGTCATTTAGATATGGGTAACCGTACCTAAACGTGTACACCTTGTTGGCTAAACAATAGTTAACTGAAGTTAGCCATATGAACACTTTCATATCAACCTTGTTCATCTTAACACAACTAGTTCAAATGACTCAAATGAAACTAGTTATAGAGTTGTTCAATAGATTATATTCTCATAGAAGTATACAAGACACAATTGAAACAAAATCGATTTTGATTCACTCGAATCATTTCATGAACATTATAGCCACGGTTTGCAAAATATTGCTTACCTTAATTTATAAATGTACAAACCGATTTTAGAACATAACCTACTCAAGTATGCAAACAGGTACGCATACCCAAGTGGCCGGACTTGGTCTGGATTCGCCAGTATGCGAACGCGCACGCATACTACCGTACACCACCAAACTCGGTTGAATTCCCGGACTTGAACTTTACGCCGGTATGCATACGGGTATGCATACTAAGTTCCCGGACTTTCAACTAACCAACCAGTACGCATACGGGTATGCATACTATAATTCCCAGACTTGGAATAACTTGCAACAGTTAGCATAAAAGTACGCATACTGTGTTATATCCAATCATGGTTAATTGTTCTAAACTCCCATTTCAATCATTGAAACATTCTTAGAAGACGAAAATAGCTGTCTCACACAAACTATTAGCTTCAAAGCAATTTTCAAGTGATAGATAGATCAATACGAAACATTCCGAGTCTACATCAAATGATTGTCTCACACAAATCATGTAAGATGTTACCAGGCGATTTTCACATGATCATCTTTTGACTTTCGTCAAGAATATAAGATGAACTTGGTTAAAGCGAAAGCTTACCAACACATATTTCGAGAAATATGTAAGAGAGTTAAACTCAGCTCGAAATATCAAATGTGTATAATCGAATTCTATATAGCTATATGACTTTTGTCTCAAATTGGAGATTTAGTAGATAGACTTTTGAGTGATAGATGAGTTCAAGTATCCACATACCTTTTGTTGATAAAGTTCCAAAAGCTCCCCTTAGTAGTTCTTTGTCTTCAATCGATGAACGCCGTGAAGTCTAAAGCTCAAGTACTACACTTTCTATCCTAATCCAAGACTTAGCTATAAGTAGACTAGAAATCAACACTTATAGTTTTGGCAACTAAACTTGACAAACAAGCTTGAGATAGCAACGCTTGCGAGTTCGACCGAGCAGTGTGCTCTAACACATATCAACGATACATATTCGCCATCCTCCACTTTTTTTTTCTAATAAAAATGTTGGACTAGCATAATAACCTTTGTTAGGATGAATTAAACCTTCCTTTAATAAATCATCTACTTGACCATGTTCCTTCGAACTCAATCTATAGTATGCTTGATTTGGAAGGGAAGCTCCCAGAATTAAATCAATATGATGTTGAAAACACACAAAGTAAATAGAGAAGTTGGCAATTCATCTGGAAATAAAACACCGTACTTAAGTAAAAGAGGTCGTACCTTTTAACAAATCTCTACGGGCGGCCTCTTATCTTCATGAGAATGCAAGGTGTGATTTTTATGTAACAAACGAGCAATTGCTGCCACCAAAGCACTTGTGTTGTTGTCACTGTGAGTTTTCAAAATAGTTAAACACTTAAAAGGATGTAATATTTTTCGTTTCCATCTTTTTAGAATATGTAAGTATTCTCATAACAATTGTGAATTGCACGGACATCATGTTTCCAAGATCTTCCAAGAATAAGATGAGTAGCATTCATATTCATAACAACACAAAGTACTGTATCTTAAGAATTAGGAAAAGAGAATTTCACAAGACATTGATGAGTTATTTTTTGAGACGACAAGCTATTAATCCAACCAACTGTATAAGGATGAGGGTGTGGCTTCACTGGTAGCCCTAACTTTTCCACTACAATGGAAGCGATGTAATTATCGACACCACCACTGTCTATTATTACGTCACAAACTTTTCCTCTTATATAAAACTTAGATTTGAAAATCTTATGCCTTTGAGATGCACATAACTCATACAAAAATAAATGACGAACTGTACCCATAAAGTGATTACCATATGCCTCATATACATCATCGAAGGCCTCATGTTTACTAACAACTTGAATCTCGCAACGCTCTACGCAATTGATTCCCTTAGCTGACGTCCTTTACAGCCTAAGAGTTGTTTCAACCTAGTGATTTTTTCTTTTTCTTTTATAAAGCACATGTTTGATTTTCTTTTAGATGTGAATCAAGGTTTCGGAAAGCTTGTGTTTGTTTCAAACAACTATTAGGTAAAAAGTAGATATCAAACAAACTTGTATAGTTAGGGTTTATACTCTTAAAAACTTGTAGAGATACCTAATCTGGATTTCGACCAACTAGTGTCGGTATACGATCTTAGATTGAAATCTAGGGTTTATGATCAACAATCCTTGAATGGCCTTGTTAGAGCATAGCTCGGTTGAATCCACCAAGCGTTGGTATGTCAAGTTTGGTTGTCATATTTTAGAACCAAAACTCATTTAAAGAGTCGCTTGATTATTTACTAGAGTCAACTTCGTATAGGTTAGCTAGAAAGTTATTAGGATATGAGACTGTTGATGGTGGATTTTCGACAAAGGTCAAAATCGTAAAATCATGATACTGCATGTTTCTGACCCGGCTTAAGGAACGCATGTGACGATTCATGTTTTACGATCCGTGAACCGTTTCACGATCTCTGACTGAGTGAGCATTCCTCTCAGAGCTATGATGAATATGTTTCTCGAAAGGCCTCCCCGGCTGAGCGTTCGATGCTGCAAATTTCATTATACCCTCTATGTAGAATAAACTGATTGGGCGGTCCTCTAGACATAATTGTTTGTTAGAGGGATTAACGCCTTTAGGACGTCGGCGATACTCTTTGTTCTCTGACTACATAGAGAGACCCACCTCTACATAGAATAATGATTGGGCGGTTCTCTAGACATAATTGTTTGTAGAGGGCTTAACGCCTTCAGGACGTCAGCGATACTCACTGTTCCCTGACTATGTAAAGAGACCGTGTATAGATTCAGGCGGCTCTCTAGACATAATTGTTTGCTGGAGGGCTAAACGCCTTCAGGACATCGACGATGCATGTTGTTTCCTGACTATGCACTCTTCAGGACATCGACGATGCACGTGTGTTCATCCATGATGAGAAACGTGAGTAAGTTGTGAAAACGGTTGAGGGAGTTAGCAAAGTAGTGGGTGGACGATCAATCAAGTCTCCACACGGCATGGAACTGATTTTACCACGATCTCCCACTTCCCCACTCTTTCACTCAAGGAACCGTCACACTTACTGGGATCAATGTGTTTACCATTCTGACAATATAAATAAGTTCTGAATTGATGACTGGGAACGACATTTGTCTACACATAATTCTCTCGATCAAAACTTATTTACACATACTTGCAGAAACCTTCAACACTTCCTCTTTGTGACCGAATTGACTCTGGAACGGCCATTGACTTGGTTTAGGCCGGAGTCCTACAGATTGATCTCTCGAACTCAAATCACTTCCTTGCAGTGCATCTGTGTGAGGTTAGGCAGTTTGCTCGGTTGAGGAGTCTCGTCCGATCGGTCGTCTCTTCACTTTCCTAAAAAACCAGCAAATCATTTTTCCCCATCTACAGATTGGCGACCACAGTGGGAGATTAATCTCTCAGTTGCAATCTAAATTTTCACAAAGATGGTTGATCTCAGGCCAGGTTCAGTTACAAATCCTAACACAAACAACGCTAGCACTAGTAACAATAGTGGTACTCCAGAAACCACTCCGCTTCCAACATCGGTGATGTTGATACCACTCCTACTCAAACCAATGTCGGCAACCATCCGCTCTTCGGCCGGTCTCCAGAGGAAATCAGAGAAAATCCGCCTACCATAGCTGATCTTATGAAGGTACAAGAGACTCTCACCAAAAATCAGATTGACATGGCTGCAACACAGAAAGAGCTATGCAATTATCTCAAAACTCTCACCGACAAGATGTCAGAGAAAACTCAAGAGAAAGGAAAAGCCAAAGAAACATCTTCGGCTGCTGATTCTGAAGTCACTCCAATCCATGTAGTAGATGATGATGAAGTCCACAAGGCTGCAGATAACCCATCAACAAAGGAACCTGCAGGTTTCATCACTCGTGAGGACCTGGAACGCTTCATGGAGTATCGAGGAAAAGACAAGACACCATATGTCCACCGTCATCAACCTCCATATCCTGCTACTACGCAAATAATTCCTCTCCCGACGGGCTACACCTCCCCAACATTCACACTGTACAATGGAACGGGGAACGCTCGAGAACATGTCTTTCGATTCCTGGAAGCACTAGGTGAGCATGAATACAACCATGTCATCCATCTGAAGGAATTCTCGAAATCCCTGATAGGTCGACCGCACACATGGTACAACAACATTGCACCAGGGAGCATCGCTAGTTGGGGAGAGATGGTTAACGCTTTCTACCGGAAGTACTTCTTCGTCTCAGAGCAGATTACTCTCTCTGACTTAGGAAGAACGTCTCAGAAGAACAATGAACATTCGAACGACTATGTGAAGAGGTTCAGAGTCCAAGCTTTGGATTGTCATGACCCGAATGTCACTGAACAACAACTGGTGGACTTGTGCATCAACGGAATGATCCCAGTCTATAGAGCCTTGCTGGAAAATCTTCGATTCAAAACCTTCTCAGAACTTCATGAAGAATCCAAGCGATCAACAACTACTACTCCGGCCTTACTGGAAAGAACAAGAGCTACAAAAGTAGAGGAACCACGAGAAACTCGAGGCAGTGCCAGACGCCTGATCAACAAGCAGTACAATCTCCAACCTTCAATGAATGTTGCTGAAGGAAGCAAAAGGAAAGTTGAAGGGCAGCAGCATTAGAGCGCTTCTCCAACATCTCAAGCTCGGCGCAAAGAAAAGATAACCAATCTTAAAATGCACAAACCTCGACCTGGCATCAACAAACGGGGAAATGATCAAACGAGGACTCAAACTTCCCTCTTCCCATTGAAGAAATGATCGTGTTACTGGAAGTCTGGGTTCAAGATGATGCAATCAAATTTTTGTTCATCAGGAGAGAGTTGAAGAAAAATTGGAGAATCCCAGGTACTATCATCTTCATAGATTCATCAATCATCCAACAAGTAACTGCAATATTTTGAAGCACATATTCAAAGAGACGGTTGATCCACAATAGCTTTAACTGGGGACTGAAGGAGTACACAAAAATCCTCTCCCAGTCAGAACCTTTACACTTTCTGAACAACCAGTCAAAGATGCAGTTCAATCGTTGATCGGGCATATCTGTGAAATTGCTCTATCTATCTACGACACAAAGGAAGGACATGTTCACAGCACCAAATTACTTTGTGTCAGACGTCTGTCCATCCCAAAAATACTCCTTGAACCTTCATCCACAGACAAGGAGATGTACGACTGGGGACTGCTTACCACAGTCCATCTCATAGGAAATGAATTCGGAAGAATGTTGATCGATGCTGACACCGCTATTAACGTCACTCCACTAAAAACACTCAGAGCCGTAGGCATCACTCGACAAGAAGCTACTCGTGATCCCATATCAATCAGAGACCTTGAAGGAACGCTCGGAAATACTTATGGCTACATCACTCTCAAAGTGAACATAAGTTCAACCTAGACAGAAACCAAGTTTCATATAATCAGGAAGATCTAGGATATGACATGTTCTTCAGATGAGCATGGATCCACGATGAAAAGATTGGTACTGACAAAGTTCCTTTGGTTGCACATCTCTCCAACAAAGAAAGTTCTGATCGGGAAGATTTGGCGGACATTCCATCATCAGAGCACTTGGAGGAATTTCGAACTTTGACGAGGTTAAAGCAAGAACCTGCAAAAGATGCATAGACATTCATCAAGAGGTTCCGCACTCAGGCAAGTCTCATTCCTTCAATGTCTATGTCATTCATTTCCTCACATGCTATCCTAGCATGGTGACTCAATTCTGCTATTGCAAGACGTTATGAATGGTAGCTTCACCGTATTAGTATTTTACTAAGTGGTTGAATATGACACCTCTCCGAATCGAGCATCTCACTGAGACATTCATTACTGAGATAATGTCCAGGCATGGCAAAGAACACTTTGGACGTTTCTCCATAGCCTTGCAGGAGTGTCCATGTGTTCCACAAAATCATAAATCTCTGATATCTGCACAAGTGTTGAATCCCACTACCGCAACGAAAGGGATGCTGAATCAACAGAAGATACTCAGGTCCGAGATGATCGAGCCTAAGACATTCGATACTTAAGCGATATGACGCTTCAACGCTCAAGCATCTAAGAAGCCTTCAAATTGTACTCCCAATCAAAGAGTACACCTTCGATGATGGCTCCTTTAGCTTAACCACAAATATCTCGACGATGACACATTTATTCAACACCAGCACGATCAAAGTGTAACTGAACTACAATCGATAAGTCTTCATTATCCCATGGTAAGACTTCTGAAGCAGATGCAACATCATTCATCCATGGATGGATAAAACTCCTTCAATATACACTGGGGACTTGATCTTACTGGAGAAATCGGTTCTATTTCAATAAATGTTATCCACGTGACAAGTTATTGCAACCTGATGTGATTCCATGAAACTTCATCAACGGGATCTCTTTACATCACAAGCTTCTGCACGACTAAGGAACTTCCTCTCTTCACCGATCACATCCAGAATGAAGACCGCTGCTATATGCCGCAACAACGTCGATTCACTGACGAAGCCAGTTCACAGTAAAGTCGTACTGTTTAGGAGAATTTGGGTTGAACTCCCGGTACACCTTCATCTTAAGAATGCTCAACCTATCAACTAGTTCGTGAATGTAAAGGCTCACTGGAAGGAGGAGCAAAGACTATATCGATAATCATGGTTTTAGCCTTTTTGGTCTCTGGAGCAACTCCAACCATAGTATCGGCATCAACAAGGATATGTGGAGGAGCTACATTCATGGTATCAGCATCAACAATAATTTCTGGAGAGAATTCAATCGTGATCTCAGCATCAATAACAGTCTCAGGCGCAACATCCGGCTTCATCAACTGTCTATTCTCTGAAGCGTTACTCGATGGATTGTATTTCTTCAATCCCTAATGATTCATGTCAAGATGTGTAGACATGAAAACATGTTAACATGAACGTCTTCCCAAAGCTTGCACGACAGACGGGCACGAGCCAAAGTCTTCTACAAGATGTTCGCATCGCCTCTACAAAGGAGATACAACACATTTCAGGCCATGGGTTTACAAAAACGTACCAATGGGTGAGGAATGGGACAATGCTTCCTTAACAAAAGATGTTCGTCTATGTCTCTTCTACAACATAACAAAAGGGCGCATCAATCGGACATACGAGCTAAAATATATGGCCTTTACCGTCAGGTCTACGAAATATGAAAAATTTATACGGGATTACAAATTACAAATGTGCACGCTTCGTTGGCTGACCTCTACAACTCCAAATTGAGTGATTATTTTATCATGTGATAATTCAGTCTCTTAGTTTCAAAAGTTTGGGTCAAGCATCGAATTCCGACGTCGTATGAGGTTCCTACAGCTTCCAGAGCATACAACATACAAGCAATAATTCTTAGACGGGATTCATAACTTCCACAGTCGATCGGTGTCCACCAGGACTTTCCACTAAGTCCTTCATCAAGGTACCTCCAACTTCGACCATCTACGTCTTTACATCAATTTTTCTACCTGGGTCCTCTATCTAGGTCTTACCAGAAGAAGGGAAAACGAAAGGAACGATTACTGGGGACTGACGGTCCACTGATCAAGGCGATCAGTTTCACAGTCCAAGACCCGTGGCACCAGACTCTCATGTGCTGATCATTCATCATAAAAGGAATGCTACCACCGGGACATGCAACTGTGGTCATTACATCACCCCCTCTTGAGAGCAACTTCAGTTATGGTCCCGTGACCAGGGTTTCAGAAGTGATGTTTCTATGGCTGACAGAAACAAGATGGCATTGCAAGCACCATGCTCATGTATCAATCAAGGGGTCCTGATCTCAAATGAATCAATGACATTAAAATCCTTTACCAACCTTTCAAGACACAAGCGAATAGTCTAAATACACAACATGAGTATTTTACAACTAGCTCGTCTAAGATGATTTTACACTGTCCCGCACAAAGCAGAGATCTGGGAGCATTTGGTGAAGAATCTAAGGTTGAGTCATATTCCATTCTCTTCGTATGGATGTCCTCTACAACATATCCAAAATTCCAACAATTGGAGAAACGAGAAAAAAGATGTGGCCAAAACTCTGGACTACATGACAGCTGAAAATTTTCTGAAAACCTCCTGGAAGTTTACCGTTTCGTCGATTTCGGCCCTTAAATGTGCTCAAAAGCCGAAAATATTCTTTAGATGAAGCTTGGAAATTTTTTGAGGATGAAGAAACATGAGTAGATCACAAAATTCCGACATCGGACGAAGATTCTACAGCATTTTCAATGAAAACCTAACTTCTGAATTTTCTGATGATGAATTATGATGAGATTCTTCATTCATCCACGTCAGGAGCTACACCATCAACGCAAGGCTGCACTTCATCTTCAGATGATAGTCTCACTTGCTGAAGTCGATGGTATTTCTGCTGATAAGACATGAGCTTTTCATCTTCAGCTCTTTTCTTCTGTGATATTTCATCACGTCCCTGCTTTCCCTCCGCATCTGCTAGTACCAAGAAAGCATATATCTTAGCACGAACGACCCCCAGATGATCGAGAGACATACAATGTATCAACTTTCCAGCGTCTCTGAAAGGTTGATTCACCTCGCATGAGCATCTGCAGAAGTCTTCATCTTTGATTTGATATTCTTGGAGCGTTCCCCGGAAAAGCCAGAAAAGTGGTTGTAACCAAAAGTCACCACTATCTGAGGCGAAAGACATGGAGTCATGGATATACCAATAACAAACGTGTAACAAAAATGGTAACCATCCAACTCTTACCTATTTACAATTTCACTAGCTGTAGTGATTATAACGTCAGAATTTCGAAAACTTGCTCGTTCCTTCAAACCTGAAAAGACGAGCATAATTCATTATTCAAAATCATGACTTGATTTTCATAAAACCGTGAATAACCCACGTGAATTTTAACATTCACTGGTTTTTCAAAAATTGGACAGACATCCATTCTACAATTGTGAAAACTCACATACAGACATTATTTCACCGTGTATAATTGTCTACTTTCAACAGTTGTTCAAAATCAAAACATTGATTTTGCAAAAAAAAAAAAATTTAACGTGAAACTCACGTAAATTTGAAATATATATATATATATATATATATATATATTTGCTCCCTCGAGAGTATATTTTCAAAAATTTGTGAAAGCTTACATATCGAAAATAAAAAAAATTCATGAAAGCTCATAGACAATTTTTTTACTAACAGACGCACGTCTATTCAAAAAAAAAAAAAACTTTTCTCTCGTACGAGCATCTACCTTTGAAACGAGAGTTTATTCCATTTTGTGAAATCTCACATATTTAAAAAATAAAAAATTTGGTTTTCGTGAAAACTCATAGACAAAATTTTTATCATTTGACTCGGGTCTATTTTGTTTGTTTCTTAAACTAACAAACGAACAAACGTCTGTTCCTAAAACAAGGATTTCCTTTTTGGGCTGGGCTGCAAATGTTAAACCGACCAAAACAGGACGACTGATCGTCCAAATCAGCAGTGCATCGTCTCTCTGTACTCACGAGATGACACGCTGTCATACTAACAGGATCCTTATCTAGGCATTTGCTTGTACATGACATCATTGGGGAAAATCGAGGATTCTGAAAATACCTTTGTACGACTGAGTTCAACTGCTTGTCTCATCAACTGGAAAATCACCATCTTATGCTTACTGCGGAACATGGATGTCCCTCACTAAGCAGGGGACTTAATGTTGATGGTGGATTTTCGACAAAGGTAAAAATCATAAAATCATGATACTGCATGTTTCTGACCCGGCTTCAGGAACGCATGTGACGATTCATGTTTTACGATCCGTGAACCGTTTCACGATCTCTGACTGAGTGAGCATTCCTCTCAGATCCATGATGAATATGTTTCTCGAAAGGCCTCATCGGCTGAGCGTTCGATGCTGCACATTTCATCATGCCCTCTATGTAGAATAAAACGATTGGGCGGTCCTCTAGACATAATTGTTTGTTAGAGGGCTTAACGCCTTCAGGACGTCAGCGATGCTCGTTGTTCCCTGACTACATAGAGAGACCCACCTCTATATAGAATAATGATTGGGAGGTTCTCTAGACATAATTGTTTGTTAGAGGTCTTAACGTCTTCAGGACGTCGGCGATACTCGTTGTTCCCTGACTATGTAGAGAGACCATGTATAGATTCAGGCGGCTCTCTAGACATAATTGTTTGCTGGAGGGCTAAACGCCTTCAGGACATCGACGTTGCACGTTGTTTCCTTACTATGCACTCTTCAGAACAAGTATGATGCTTTAACTATCTCATATCTCTTCTGCAATAGATTAATTCTACCGTGACATTCACCGACTGAATTCCTAAAAAATAATCTATTTCATTTCATTACTCCGTTCCATGGCTATCCCCGGCTGATTCCATGGATTAGTAATAGATAACCATTTTATCTCATTACTCCATTCCCTGAATCCCTCAGCTGGATTCATGGATTAGTAATAGATACTCAATTCATTTTTATTACTCCGTTTCATGAATCATTCTCCGCTGAATTTCATGAATTAATAATAATTACTCAATAATCGGGCATCTGGACTATCACCGAGTAAGCCCCAATAAAATGGTGCAAGTGTACTCAACAATGATACACAAACGAGCACCCAAATTCACGAACGAGCCTTTGAAAACATGGACAAACGAGGAATCCTACACAAAACAGGAGAGAGAAAATAAAAATAATAAAAGAGGCGCCTAGGGACCGGTCACGCCGCCGTGGCTAGTCCCCCGCGCCTCTTCCCTTTACTTTTCTTATTTTATTATTTTCATGAACTCATGAAGACTCCTTCATTCGAGCAACTTTTCTTGTTTGAGCAAAACTCATGGTTTCTCCATATTTTCACGGTTTCATGTAAAATAATAAAAATAGGGAAAGGTGTCGCGGGACCGGGCTACCTATCCGTCCGGCCATGCCCTAGCCGTGGCCGGTCCCACACCTTGCAATCCCTTGTTTTCATAATTATTATTTCCCTCATCTCATGAAACTCCTCCGTTTGAGCAAAAATCATGGTTTCTTCATATTTTCTCAAATATTGCTCAAACCATGAAAAAACCAAAAAGTCAAATGGTCACATGACCGACTAGGCTATTCACGAAAAATATTAAAATATTATTATTTTAATATTCTCAAAATATTGATCGAACGAGCGAAATCCTACTTGCTCATTCGAGCAAAATCAAGAATTTCAGTCAAAGATCAAACTCTTCTGAAAATCAAAGATATTGCTCAAATGCACATCAGAAAATACCAAAACTCTCAGGATTGAGACACGGAAATCATGGTGACACGGGCATGCTTCCTTGACCGACCAAGGCCGGCCTTAAGGATTGCAAGGATTCGGTCCCACACATCTTTATAATTCTGACCTAATTGTCTCAATTGCTCATATTGGGTCCAAACTCTTTCCAACCAACTTGGAATTTTCTCAATCGACCGTCAGCTGGTCCCAGTCCACCAAGGTCCGGTTCTATGCTCCCTTGGATGGTACTCACTTCTCCATAATTAGGCTTTATCACCTAATGCTCAGACGAGCACTATTCTAATAAGTGATTAAACCGGCATTTAATCATCCTTTCACCAACCAGTTAACAAAGGACTTTGGTGCATGCTCACTCGAGCACTTGGGAGCTAAATGGTCATCCATCATCCCATGTAGCCGGTCGCTCCTTCACTCAGTGGCCTATTTTCAATAAATCACCAACTGATCAGCAATTGATCAAAATTAGGGTTTCGAACAAATGCTCTGCAAATCATGATTTTGAGCAATTTCAAACACTAATAAATTTATGTTGACCCAACAATCAACATATGAATTAATTATATAATATTTGGTAGGCTACCAATATTTTAATTAATATTTTATTGGGTCACGTTACCAATAATTCATCGAATGAGAAATACTTGCTCAATTGCTTGAATATTGATCCAACTGTCAATATTCAGTAATTTATCGAATTGAGCAATACTTGCTCAATTGCTCGAACATTGATCCGACTATCAATATTCAATAATTTATCGCCGAATATTTATTCAACTCAATATTCAATAATTCATCGAATTTGCAATATTTGCTCAGACGAGCAATATCAACATCATTCAAGAACTATACGTCTGACATGTTCAATCCATGAATCACTGAGCATTCGTCAATCATGCTCAATTCAACAAAACTTAGACTCACTGTCTAATCAAGTCAACGACTAACTAATCAAATACACGTCTGCTTTGCAGACTCCATAGGCATCATTCACGTCACATGGGGGATATCAATTAGAGTTTTGGTATGGCGGCCTACGGCACGTGTGTTCATCCACGATGAGAAACGTGAGTAAGTTGTGCAAGCGGTTGAGGGAGTTAGCAAAGTAGTGGGTGGACGATCAATCAAGTCTCCACACGACATGGAACTTATTTTACCACGATCTCCCACTTCCCCACTCTTTCACTCAAGGAACCGTCACACTTACTGGGATCAATGTGTTTACCATTCTGACAATATAAATAAGTTCTGAATTGATGACTGAGAACGACATTTGTCTACACATAATTCTCTCGATCGAAACTTATTTACACATACTTGCAGAAACCTTCAACACATCCACAATCCTTGATCATCATTGATCCCACAATTCTCAGCTTCCCTCCTACAGATCAACCCATCTCCCTCTTTGTGACCGAATTGACTCTTGAACGGCCTTTGACTTGGTTTAGGCCGGAGTCCTACAGATTGATCTCTCGAACTCAAAACACTCCCGTGTAGTGCATCTGTGTGAGGTTAGGCAGTTTGTTCGGTTGAGGAGTCTCGTCCGATCGGTCGTCTCTTCACTTTCCTAAAAAACCAGCAAATCATTTTCCCCATCTACAGAGACATTCAAGTATTACTCGAAGACTTGAAGAATATGAAGAAGTAAAGAACTACAACGACGACATCATCCTTCCTATTGAGGTTAGTAATATTTTGACTTGAATTGTTTCATTCCAAACGTATCTTTCAAGTTATTCTATATTGAAAACATAACCGCGAAGCTATGAATGATTATACTCTAGTCAGACGTAGTATTAAGGAATTATAGTACGAAGTATAACGCATATCTTTTGAAATTCGTATATAAAACATCGACATAATCGTATGAATGCTATTGTGATTATGTGTATGGGTATGGGTGAAGATTTCGTCCTAGGAAACAATGTTTTACATTCGTTTAAAGGAAGTAAAATTCATAAACTTGTTTTGTGAATCGAAAGGGAAATCGCTAGGCTTATTGGTATTGTTTTTCATTGCAAATCTTTGGACTACCAATATGTGTGTTTAGTATAACCGCTCATAACTTGTTTATGTATCTTGGTAAAACTATTCACAATGCCTGACTTATGTATTGGTATGACTTTTATTAGTGAAACCAATCTTAAGTAATCACCTGAGTGGTATGATCGATATTTGTAATTGGTGTGACCATTCCTAGTCATTGGGTAACCGATCCTAGAACTTGGTTGGACTAATCACAAGATGTGTAATCGATCCTTGTAGTAGGTTAACAAGTTTTAGTAATTGGTGCAACCGATCCTATAACTTGTGCAACCAATCACAAGTAAGTACCATAAATCTCAATCAATCTCACACTGATCCAAGGTACAGTTGCGCTCTTTACGTCTCTGATCCCAGCAGGATACTATGCACTTGATTCCCTTAGCTGATCTCACCCACAACTAAGAGTTGCTACAACCCAAAGTCGAAGACTTTAATAAAAAAATCTGTCTCACACAGAAAAGTCTACAGGAATAGATAAATCTGTCTCCCACAGAAATACCTACGAGTTTTGTTTCGTCTTTTGATAAATCAAGGTGAACAGGAACCAATTGATAACCCGGACTTATATTCCCGAAGAACATCCTAGAATTATCAATCACCTCACAATAATCTTAATCGACTAGCGAAACAAGATATTGCGGAATCACAAACGATGAGACGAAGATGTTTGTGACTTCTTTTCTACCTTGCCTATCAGAGAAATCAATCTCAAGCCAATCTTACGATTGTACTCAAATACGATTGAAACAGCAAGATCAGATCACGCAACTACAAAGAAAATAGTTGGGCCTGGCTTCACAATCCCAATGAAGTCTTTAAGTCGTTAACCTACAGGGTCTCGATAGAAACCTAAGGTTAAAGGAAAATCGACTCTACCTTATACAACTAGTATCACACAGGAGGTGTGGGGATTAGGTTTCCCAGTTGCTAGAGTTCTCCTTTATATAGTTTTCAAATCAGGGTTTGCAATCTAAGTTACCTTGGTAACAAAGCATTCAATATTCACCGTTAGATGAAAACCTGATTAGATTCAAGCTAATATCTTTCAACCGTTAGATCGAACTTAGCTTGTCATACACAAATGAAATGCATGTTCATTTAGGTTTTTGTAACCGTACCTAACCGTGTACACCTAGTTGGTTCAACAGTAGTTAACCAATGGTTAGCCATATGAGCACTTTCATATCAACCTTATTCATCTTCACCATAACTAGTTCAAGTGACTCAAATGAACTAGTTAGAGAGTTGTTAAATTGCTTAGATCTCATAGAAGTATACAAGACACAATCGAGACAAAAACGAATTCGATTCACTCGAATCGATTCATGAACATTATAGCCATGGTTTGCAAATATGCATTCCTTAATTTATAAATGTCTTAGTTCACGAATAAACCATTTTTAGAAAATAACCCACTTAAGTACGCATACGGGTACGCATACTTAAGTACCCAGACTGAGCTTGTTTTCAGTTCACAAACTCCAGCAGAAATTCACGGGATGTGAACTTCTGACAGTACGCGTACAGGTACGCGGACTTAGCTCCAGTTATCCTAAACAGCAAATTACGCATACTTTGGTTCAAGGATTATGGACTTACACAAGTATGAGTTCACATACAATGTTTATATCCATTCAAGGTTATATATTTTAAATTCTCATTTCAATCATTGAAACATTCTTAGAGGATGTTATATATAGCGGTTATTCACACACTATTTTTCATGAAAGCGATTTTCAAGAGATTGAAACAATTAACATGACTTTCATCACGAGTAAAGATGAACTTGGCCAATGCAAAAACTTACCAACACATATTTCGAGAAAAAGATAAGCGAGATAAACTCGGCTAGAAATAGCAAATGTGTATGATCGAAGTCTATATAGCAATACGACTTTTGTCTCAAGATAGGAGATAGAGTAGATTGACTTTTGAGTGATAAATAAGTTCAAGTCTCCACATACCTTTTTGTCGATGAAGTTCCTCCAGTTCCTTGAGTAGTTCTTCGTATTTATATGATGAATGCCGTGGAGTCTAGAGCTCAACTACACTTTCTATCCTAGTCCGAGACTTAGCTATAAGTAGACTATAAATCAAGACTTATAGTTTTGGCAACTAAACTTGACAAACAAGCTTCAGATAGCAACGCTTGCGAGTTCGACCGAGCAGTGCTCTAACAATCTCCCCCTTTGTCAATTTTAGTGACAAAACTATCAATACATATGGAATACAAAATAAATTAACTTTGCAGCTTCTCATCCACATGCATGATCTCCTTGGTTCTTCAACATTACTCGAAATCTTCGTCACTTCCAAGTACTCTAATGATTCCAAAGATATTCAAATCAACATCACCGTTGTTGAAGATCCGTAGCCATAACAATGAGAAAGCAATAGCTCTCAATCATTGTTACACAGTGTCATAGTATTATTACACAACATCAAAGTTCAATTGTATCACAACTTCAACAACAATACTATGGTGATATGTATCACTCCCCCTTAGTCAGTACTCCATCTCACATGGAAACCACTCCCCCTTACATAATGATCCGAAAACCATATATATTTGTAGTGTGAACTACACATTAATTCTCCCCCTTTTTGTCAATAAAATTGGCAAAGGTACGAAAACTAGTGGGATCCATAGAGACATTTCATGACCAAAAGAAAGTACATACCAACTTTTTAGATGCAATCATATAGCCGAAACTAAATGCATTCATCAAGGAGTTTATAAAGATACAAGTTAACCCCTATAATATTCCACAGCCGCACTCCCCACGAAGATTTGGCAATTAAGAACTCTCCCCCATAAAATGTCATTCCCGAAAGAACAACAAGAGCGACCTTACTTTCACAAGAAAAGAAGGATTTCTTTGGACATTAACAAATCACATAAGAATATGAATTTCTATCCAAAAACTCAATTAAATTAACCACAAGAGAACCCATGATTAATTTAATCGAAAATGCTCACATAAGAGAACTTACGGAGCCGCACAGTATTTAACATAAGAATATGGATCAGGGAAGATCAATACTGCGGAAAAAACAAAGATTCATTCTATTTCTCATCACCATTTGCACAATGACATATAATAGACTTAATCTTTGTAAATAGAAGCTCATCCTATCTTCCATCAATATTTGCATAATGACATAATAGGCTTATCTTTTGTTTGTCAAAAGTTCATTCAATCTTTTATCAATATTTGCATACCGACATATGAAAGACTTAACTTTTGACCACGTATGGGAAAATCACAGTTCACGGACGCAAACATACATATCCCATAACAAATTGCAATATATAAAACCATAAAGATTAATACTGCAAAATCATTTTCCAAATCAACTTTAGAATTTAAATAAATAAATATAAAAACATGAAGATGAAAACGTTGGAAATAGCTATGTGTAATCACAAAAAACGGTTATTCCAAACCCTAGTTATCCTTCTTAAAAACACAAGAATAAATTCTCATAAGAAGTTTCCTAGACATTGAGACCTCTGAAAAATTCTTTATCGTCCCGGAACTCTTTGTCGTCAACATCCATGGGAACATATTGTTCGTGAAGAAAGGAGTCAATTCAAACAAACCTGATGGGATGATGATGTCGAACCAGGGCCTTCTGAATTTCAAGAGTTCTCATAACAACAGCCTTTATTTGTTGAATCTCTTTTCTTGTCTCCTTCAACTCTTCAAGAACATCATAAAACTTCTGAGAATTTGAAGAAACAACTCTTGACTTCCTCACATTCCTTCTTTTTCTTTTCAAAGTTGGAGGTAACGGAGATTTTTATTTTTCCTTCATGATTGATGGCTTAACAATCATATTAACATATTTTCCATCAGAAGACATGATGCTTGGAGTATCCATATGCGTACGGGTTTGTGAGAGGAAATCGCAACTCAACAAGAAGTCTTAAGTTAAAAAGAGTTTCAGGGAAGGAAAAGGAATGTAGGGTTACGAAACCTTTAAACAAAGGTTCACGCACGCACAACTCACAACCCTAATAAAGGTAGAATTGTCGAGAATAACCCTCTTTTATTGATTGACCAGGAAGTCCTTTCCAGTATCAATTATATATGGAAGAATTCCAATTTTGCAAAATAGGCAGAGCAAAAAAGAAAAAGAAAAACAATTTTAAAACCATTTCTCTTTTTCTAAAGCCTTGGATGTGCAAAATCTTGTCTCTTTTGATCAGGCACATGAGACAAGATGCACAAACCAATACAATTTAAGTTGTGCTGGGTGAACAATAATCTGTCCACCATATCCTTTTTGATCGGAATTCATAGACCCATGTTTCTCATCGCGTTTAGACCATAAATTTCTTTCAAATGGTCTTATCTTATCCTTGGAAACTAACTTCTTCGACGAAGATAAAATCTTACATACCTCAGCGGTCTTTTGAACAAGTTTGAGCTTGTTTGCTAATCAATTCGCTCTTCATTGAAGTTTGTTGTCATGCCTCAATTTATGTTTGTACTTGAAACACTTTAGACTGTTCATGACCCTTGAGTGAACAATAGGATCACATCAACCTGGAGTATGATTCAGATACCCGAGATGTGCAAGCGGCTCGACACATAGTGGAACCTGAAAAATTTGACAGAGAGTTTCCAACAGAAAGGTCAATTTTATCTTCCAGATTGGTTGAGTTCTCTTCTGAAAGACTATCGAGATTGATGTATGTATTGCTACAGTTATCAAAATCAATATTTTCACAGAGAAGCGCAATACTTGATTTTTCGTCTTCATTAGAATCATAGTTGTCAGACATTTCATCAAGAGTTGCAGCTAGACCTTTGTTCCCAGTGTATTTCTTTCGATTTGGACATTCATTTGCAAAATGACCAAAACCTTTACACTTAAAGCACTGAGGCATATCCTCGTCATCAGTTTCATCATTATCCCTATTTTTAGGAGGAACACGGTTATGGGGTTTATCTGATGACTTGGATATATCTCTAGAGAACCGTTTACTTCTCTTCAAAAGAAGATCTCTAAACTGTCTTGTGATCAACGAGACTGACTTGTCAAGATCTTCATCTGATGAATCAGCCTCAGAAAGATCATCTTCAGAGATGCAAACACTTTTACTTTTATCAAGTAATTTACTATTCTTTTGTGCTTTGAAAGCAACATCCTTTCCATATTTGGATGTATGCTCATGATCAAAGATCTTTAATTTCCTAACCAGAGTATTTCTGGAAAGCGTTGCGAGATTATTTCCTTTAACGATGGCATGCTTCTTAGAATCGTATCTGGAAGGCAGAGATCTGAGAATCTTCATCACAATGTCCTTTTCAGGAATAGTCTTACCCAATGCAAAGGATGCATTAAAAAATTTAAGACACATTGTGATTAAACTCATCAAATGATTCTTCATCTGCCATACGAAGGTTTTCCCAATCGGAATTTAGGTTTTGAAGCCTAGCTTCCTTTTCACAGGTATTCCCTTCAAATATGGTTTCTAAGATATCTCAGGCTTCTTTGGACTTCGTGCAAGTAGTCACATGATGCTGAAGGTCTGGGGTAATGGCATGTATGATAGCATTTAAGCCATAATTTCTTCTGGACTATATCTACCAATATCTTTGGGTATAGATACACCGCCTTCTGCATTAACCGGAGGATCATAGCCATTAATAACACGTACCCATGTTTGAAAATCATGAGCTTGAAGAAAAGCACGCATAGCGATTTTCTACCACAAGTAGTTTGAGCCATCGAAGACTGGTGGTACTTTTATGGAGATAAAATTTCTGTCCATAGAGTCAGATCGCTACAAACACAGACTTATGAGGTCTTTAAACGTGTTTGCCTGCTCTGATACCAACTGAAAAAGTGGGGGTACAACAACCTCACCAAATATTTCACTTAGCAATCTGTATGGACTAACTCCAATATACTTTTAAGAGAATCAACTAGACAGTCAGACTCAATCTTAATAAAAAGTATATCAAAGAGTTATATCTCAATTTCTCGATTCAATCCTTACTCAAACAAATAGAAATCTGCGAGCCTGATTGAATACAAGAGAAATACCTTGAACGGTACCAAAGACCAATGTTCAAGGATCAATCAATTTCAATCAACAACCAAAGGTTGGATTTACCAATTGATCGATACAACGCACAACCTATGATATTTCAATTATATAACAAAATATAATGCGGAAAAGAAATGACACAGACACCAGAAGTTTTATTAACGAGGAAACCGCAAATGAAGAAAAACCCCGGGACCTAGTCCAGATTGAACACACATTGTATTAATCCGCTACGGACACTAGCCTACTACAAACTAACTTCGGTCTGGACTATAGTTGAACTCCAATCAATCTCACACTGATCCAAGGTACAGTTGTGCTCCTTACGTCTCTGAACCCAGCAGGATACTATGCACTTGATTCCCTTAGCTGATCTCACCCACAACTAAGAGTTGCTACGACCCAAAGTCGAAGACTTTAATAAACAAATCTGTCTCACACAGAAAAGTCTACAGGAATAGATAAATCTGTCTCCCACAGAAATACCTACGAGTTTTGTTCCGTCTTTTGATAAATCAAGGTGAACAGGAACCAATCGATAACTCGGACTTATATTCCCGAAGAACATCCTAGAATTATCAATCACCTCACAATAATCTTAATCGACTAGCGAAACAAGATATTGCAGAATCACAAACGATGAGACGAAGATGTTTGTGACTTCTTTTCTACCTTGCCTATCGGAGAAATCAATCTCAAGCCAATCTTACGATTGTACTCAAATACGATAGAAACAACAAGATAAGATCACGCAACTACAAATAAAATAGTTGGGTCTGGCTTCACAATCCCAATGAAGTCTTCAAGTCGTTAACCTACATGGGCTTGATAGAAACCTAAGGTTAAAGGAGAATCGACTCTAGCTTATACAACTAGTATCACACAGGAGGTGTGGGGATTAGAGTTGCTAGAGTTCTCCTTTATATAGTTTTCAAATCAAGGTTTGCAATCTAAGTTACCTTGGTAACAAAGCATTCAATATTCACTGTTAGATGAAAACCTGATTAAATTCAAGCTAATATCTTTCAACCGTTAGATCGAACTTAGCTTGTCATTCAAAAATGAAATGCACGTTCATTTAGGTTTGTGTAACCGTACCTAACCGTGTACACCTAGTTGGTTCAACAGTAGTTAACCAATGGTTAGCCATATGAGCAATTTCATATCAACCTTATTCATCTTCACCATACCTAGTTCAAGTGACTCAAATGAACTAGTTAGAGAGTTGTTCAATTGCTTAGAGCTCATAGAAGTATACAAGACATAATCAAAACAAAAACGATTTTGATTCACTCGAATCGATTCATGAACATTATAGCCACGGTTTGCAAATATGCATTCCTTAATTTATAAATGTCTTAGTTCATGAATAAACCGTTTTAAAAAAATAACCCACTTAAGTACGCATACGGGTACGCATACTTAAGTACCCGGACTGAGCTTGTTTTCAGTTCACAAACTCCAGCAAAAATTCACGGGATGTAAAATTCTGACAGTACGTGTACAGGTACGCGGACTTTTCTACGGTTATCCTAAACAGCAAATTACGCATACTTTGGTTCAAGGATCATGGACTTACACAAGTATGAGTTCACATACAATGTTTATATCTATTCAAGGTTATATATTCTAAACTCTCATTTCAATCATTGAAACATTCTTAGAGGATGTTATATATAGCGGTTATTCACACACTATTTTTCATCAAAGCGATTTTCAAGAGATTGAGACAATTAACATGACTTTCGTCATGAGTAAAGATGAACTTGGCCAAAGCGAAAGCTTACCAACACATATTTCGAGAAAAAGATAAGTGAGATAAACTCGGCTCGAAATAGCAAATGTGTATGATCGAAGTCTATATAGCAATACGACTTTTGTCTCAAGATAAGAGATAGAGTAGATAGACTTTTGAGTGATAGATAAGTTCAAGTCTCCACATACCTTTTTGTCGATGAAGTTCCACCAGTTCCTTGAGTAGTTCTTCGTCTTTGTATGATGAACGCCGTGGAGTCTAGAGCTTAACTACACTTTTTATCCTAGTCCGAGACTTAGCTATAAGTAGACTAGAAATCAAGACTTATAGTTTTTGCAACTAAACTTGACAAACAAGCTTGAGATAGCAACGCTTGCGAGTTCGACTGAGCAGTGCTCTAACAAGGTGAACTATAGGTTTCGTTGCTTGGTATCAACTATACAAAGTTGGTTTAGATTTTGTATAGCGGCTTAATTCTAAGAGTATTCAATTCTGGACAAGGTCCCGGGGGTTTTCTGCATTTGCGGTTTCCTCGTTAACAAAATCTTGTTGTGTCCTTTACTTTTCTATTTCCGCAATTATAATTGTTTTTATTATAATTATAAGTAAAATACACAAACGTTAATTCCTAATTACTTGATAGCAATCCTATAGTGTTTGGTTAAGTCCGAACCTATTATCAAGTAATCATACTTCGTTGTTGTATTGTCTCGATCTTGTATCCATAGACGATCACACGAAGTGTGAACCGATTAGTTGTATTGTCTCGAATCAGTCCATAGATAATCACTTTCGGAGAAAGGACTTATAGGTGGAAACGTTTTAGATTGAGGTATATTTGGGTACCCTCGTCTTTTCAGGCCTTATATCAAAATAGAAGGATCTTAAAATAAACAAGGATTATTGAAATAACCTAGATACAAGTTCCGTAACTATCTAAGAAGATTATTACCAACTTTTGATCCCCAAGTAAAGTTTTTATTGTCTCACTCTTGTTCTTGAAGAACAGAAGTAGTGAAAAACAACCTTATGAGCACATACAAATTTCCAAGGGATGGATTGTGTAGCTTACATGAACCATTTATGTTAGAGCATTGCTCGGTTGAACCCGTCAAGCAAACCATCTATCTTTATATCCATCTTCTTAATCTATTCATGTAATTTTTTTGATTACGGATATTGATGATTATCTGAGTAGAGCTCTGTCACTTATATATGAATTGGATTCGCATCAGGGAACTTCCTCCTAACATGCTACAATGTCGTACATGTACCATAAATGTTCATGGCTAAGATAAGATCTGACTATTTCAGTCCCAATCACTGTGAGTAGCCTTGGGCATGTTACGCCACTTTTAAGGCCACGACTTGCTAACTCTCAGCGCCATCTTAGGTCCACAACATGCCATACACCACCTTTGGTCCAAGATACACCACAACATCTCCACTAGATTGTGGCTTGACTTTTTTTTAGCCCGTGGCCAAGCTATGGCCCCACCACTCCCCTCTCAGCTGCGGTAGCTAACACAAAACATGCTAAGCCACTATGAAACCGCAACTTGCTAGGATAGCGTTAGCACTATTTTAGGACATGGCGTGCCAAACCCTAATGTCATATTAGGCGACGTCGTTCCCTCCTACGCCAACAACCACAAAAATATCTTATTTCAATTATGGCGGCTAAGGCCAAATATATTAAGCCATCTTTTGGATCTCAGCCTATTAGGCTAATCTTAACGCAATTATAGGCTATGGCAGCGCCATTGTAGGACACTACGCCACTTGCTATTTTAACGCCATAAATAGGTCATGAACATATCATGCCCCAGGACATGCGATTATTTAGCACTCCAATATGTCACGTAAAGATTATGGCCTGACATATCTATTCCCCCATCTTAGCTATAATGCAAAAGTGGGGACATGCTATGCTACTTTTATGACATTAGCATGCCATGCTAATTTCTAGAATCATAACCAACTATTAACGTGTCAAGTTATTTTCTAGCGCCTCAATAGGCTATGAGCATGCCACGACACCCTTGCTAGCCATGGCCAAGTTGTTTTCACAACAACTCCACAAAACATGATCAAACATGCCTATGATACATGTGGCATGTCAACGATTATGATTTATCCTAAACAACATGAAGTCCATGACTCTTCTAAAATACATGCGAAACATCAAAATACGTCACATGAGGGGATTCTTCATGGGGTATTGGTCTGGTGGTTTACAACAACATGTGGCGTGGCAACACCCCATGCGAAAAGTTACAAGTAGTGGTGACGGTTATAAGCAGTTGGAGAAATAATGGGTAAGGTAAAGGGGGTTTCCAGAAACTTCCCTAAAATATATCACCTTACCTCCATCATCTCTATGTTCTCCATCTCTCCACAACCTCACTACCTCCACTACTAACGAGAAAAATAGCGTGTATTCAAACAACTATAAATAGGCCACTTAGCCTATTCAGAAAACATAATAAGCTTCGATACCCAAAATCTCTGTTATTCTTCATAGTTTTCAATACCCGAAACACACAATTCAAAACCACTGCAATTTCTCAAACTTTTCAGCTTTCCTCCCTAAGATCAACCCATCTTCCTCTCCTCGTGACCGAAGTAGGACGGAATGGCTACTATCGTGGTTTAGGCTTGTCCTGTTCGATTTTGATTTTCGAATCTAAAAAGAAAGTACCACAACGGTGCATTTGTTTTACCTATAAATAATTCTTAGGTACTAACAGTGAGACAATCAGGATTTTTCTCTCCTCAGATCTCTTTTTTCTCTCCCTCTAACAAAAATCTAAATTAATAAACTTCTAATATTATCCAAACAAAATTTTTACTTTTATTTAAAGAAAAACAATTTATTAACAAAAAAAAACTCGCTGGATTGGGGTATACCCACATTAATTGGGGTATACCAAATAAAACAAACACAGGGTAATTAGAAGTAAAACCAAAGCCCTTGGTCATATATTTTTGAAAATGGCTAAACTGCCTTTGTTTAATTAGCACTAATTAACTTATTTATTTTAATAAATTGAACTTATGAAAAGTTTTTGTTAGATTAAACTTATGGATTTAATTGGAAGATTTTTGAGAAGAAAAAAATTATTTTGATAATTTTTTTTGTAACGTAAATGAAACTATACTAGCCAAAAGTTTTAAAAAGGGGATTGCACGGCTGTTAAATGGTTTTATTCTCCAAAATACTGAATAAATTCAGACTTTCAGAAATCACAATATGAAAAGATGGAATGCTCGACTAAACAAGAAGATAATGACCCTGTATAGCCGGCATGTTGATAATAAACCATAATTCCGACCAAATGAGTTTTGTCATACAAAAAAAGGTGTTGTAAATTCATAATTAGTCGGCAAGGTATTAATTTCATAACCTGCGGACTAGACTGTAGTCTTCGAGGTTGTAATTTTAGAAAATGACGACCTTGGTCATTATATTATATTTTTTGTTACAGTCGTTATTCTGCCAAAACAACAAAATGACGACCCTGGACTAGTCGGCAAGCTGTGTTGTATTAAACCATGCCGAATTTAATTTACCCAACAAAAGCTGAATCTCAAAAGATGTCGTCTACTTTATTCATGCAATATTGATTAGTACATTGATTGAAACATAAAATCTAACTAACCAATATTTAGCCATCAGGTAACTATTCAGATAACATAATAGCCAATAACAAAACTGTACACATGGAAACTTGGTTTTAGTCATTTATTAGTAGGCATTGTCGATAATCTACAAAGTAACGACCAACACTTAGTCGTCAAGGTACTATTCTAATAACATGGCGATCAATAACAAAATAGAACACAAGGAAAACAAATTTTTGACAGTATTAGTCAGCATGTTTAGGATGTTTAAAACCTGACGACTAATAATATCACATCACTAGTTGTCAAGGTTTTAGATTAAATATCGTGAAGACCCTGTAAATGTAACTTTCAGAGATGAAAATTCATCACGAAATTAAGCCTAGGAAAACAACGACTAATTCTAAACATGAAAAATCGTCAGGGTATTCAAAGAGATACCCTAACAATCACGTAACTACAATTCCAGAATTTCAATTTTTCTGACCTAATTTGACATGCAAACAACCAAATGAAGTATTGGATTAAGTTTATAGAATCACTTACTTTCTCGATTTCGTCATTTCTTCGGTTTCAGCAGTTTCAGGGATTTCCTCTTCGTCAACTGATTTTTTTCTTCCATTTGTATTGAATAGATTTTCCAATGCCAGGGTCATCATGATTAGGTTTTCTATTAGTGTGTTTCATAAGAAGCTACATATTTGAAGATTAATCGACGATGTAATTTTCGAATCAACAATTACAGCGAATTAATCGACGAGTTTTCAAACATTTTTGATGAAAATTGGGGAATCAATTGGTCGATATGGTATGGTAGAGGAAGAAGGAGAAGATAGAAATTGGAACAAAAATTGTTTAATTTTAATTAGAATTTGATAAGGGTAGTTTTGTAAAAAAATTGTTTTTTTTAAAACCAGTTTTTTACCGTATTTTACAACCTCTAGATCCACTTGAAACCCGTGCTATGCACCGGGATTGCAGGAATTTTTTACACTGATGGTTAATGTCCACTGAGGCGGGGCTTCGCCCTGCCCCGCCCCCATCCCAATGAGAGTTTTAATAAGATATTATGTAATTACTATCAAACAAATAAATAATTAACAATTAAAACTATGTAATTCAAATTTTCTAATAATCAAATTTACTTAAGAGCATCTCCAATAAAGGGTGAAATTATTATTATTGAATGACAAATAGGATTTTAGACCCTCATTTAATATAAATGCATCTCCAATAGTTAGGTCCTACAAATTAGGAGGGATGATTTACTAAATAAGAAGGTGTTAAAGAAAGTCTTAACTACATCTCCGAAATGACCCTAACTAATTCCATGTCATCAATTTTATTTAAAAAAAATAACATTTAATACAAAATCATGCTAAAAAAATTATTTTTATATTTATCTAAATCTAAAAATGCATGGTACAACCTTGACTATTGGAGATGAGTTTTAGGAAAAGGGTCTTAATTAGGCCTACACATGAAAACCCCAATAAATGGAGGTCTAAATATGAAGTCCACGTAGGATTTTTATGACCTGCTATTGGAGATGCTCTAAAAATCTCACATGGTTTTGAAAACTAATTTCAAGCAATTTAATAAAACAGTAATCAATTCTACAAATAAACTAAAATAAATAAATCCAAATAATCTGAAAACTAAAATAGTTTAAACTCTAAATAACAAAGCATTAATCCTGATTGAAACCTCACATACTAAAATAGTTTAAACACTCCATTGCAATGTTCATCTATTTGGACGGATGGTGATATCTCATGATCCCTTTCGCCCAATTCACCATCATGTTCATCGTCGCTATCTGTAGTGTTATGCTTTCTCTTGAGATGTTTCTTAAA
>JAJJMB010008958.1:3092403-3194324 GCA_023531105.1 Papaver atlanticum
TCGTCGCTATCTGTAGTGTTATGCTTTCTCTTGAGATGTTTCTTAAATGGTGTCCTTAGTTGTTCTTTGTTAGCAACAAATGTACTTCGCTCTTCGTGTGTGTTTATATCATACATATATTTAAGTTTATCTTTTACATCAGGGTATGGGTCATCTAACTTACTACTTACAATATTGTTAATGAAAGGTAGTGCTAATAGTTACCTTTTTTGGTTTTTATCATGTAGATATGCTTTTTCTAGATCACGATCGTAATCAAAATTTCATGAGCACATAGACTTTAATAGACAAAGTTCCTTTCCTGGAGTATAATCCTAAAGATCATTGTTTTTCCTATCACTCTTAATATTTCTTCCATACATTCCACTTGGTTATGCTGCAATTTAAATACATCTTTTAACGGTTGTTTAATTTTTACAAACAATACTTATTTGAAATTTGAAATCCAAATAGTTTACATGTATATTCACTGTCACTATATTGGAATATCAACGTTTGATATTAGAGACACTAAAAAAAAGAAGATTGCGAACTCTAAATATAGCAAAACTTATGAAGTGCTTCCCGTCTAAGATGATGTAATCAAGGAAATGCATTAATATATATTTCCTAAGAAATCATATAGTTGTGTTAAGAATCAAGCGGCCAACTCAAGTGCTTTTCTAGGCTCCATCTCATTGTAATTAAATCACATTCACTTTATAATTATTATGATATTGATAATAGAGACACAAAACAAAATAGGATATTAATATAAAATAGATTGTTAACTCTAAATAGTTCTAAGCATATGAAGTGCTTCCCGTCGAAGATGATCTAACCAAGCAATACGAATCAAGCGGCCAACTCAAGTGCTCTTCCTGGATGTATCTAAATAAAAAATCACACTCGCTATATAGTTGTCTTGATATCTGATATTAGAGACACGAAACAAAAATATTATATTAATATAAAATATATTGCCAACTCTAAATAGTGCAAAACATATGAAGTGCTTCCTGTTGAAGATGATGTAATTAAGAAAATGTACTTGCATATCTTTCTTCTGAAATCATATATTTGTGTTAAGAATCTCGTGGCGAAGAACTCAACTGTTCCTCAAGCTTGAACTCCATGTTAGATGAAAAACCATATACTTGCGTTAAAAATTAAGCAGTCGTATCCACTGCTCCTCCTGCCTCCAACTCACTCTAGTTAAATGAAAAATTATGCGGTCGTATCCACTGCTCCTCCTGCCTCCACTCACTATATAGTTGTGTCAATATCTGATATTAAAGACACGATACTAAAATAAAGTAGATTGCCAACTGTATAGTGGAAAACATATAAAGTGCTTCCCCTCAAAGGAGATGTAATCTTTTCTCTAAAATCACATTTCATACCTCTCAGGTACTTCCTTCGGAAGTATAATTCTCCATTCCAGAGTAGTTCTCATAACTAAATTAATTTGCTGCTTCCTCCATGGTGATTTAGAGACAGAAAATATAAACTCAAAAAAATCTTTTATTACATCCCGTTTTGTAAACATAGATCAACAAAGTATGAAACCGCATACGACCTTCAATAATATAAAATCATCAACTAAAATTTGTCTTGGTTGATGAGTTAACCAAAAAAAAATTCCCTCCATCTGAAGCAATTTTTTTTTTATTAGACGTTTGACCATTTATTTATTTATTTTGACTAAAACACCGATGAGTCCTCTGAAAGCCATCTTGTAAAAAACAATTGAGAAAAATTAAAATTTTAAAGTTTCAAAATCTGATGATTGATGAGACTTACAGATACTATTCGACTTAATTGATCTGATTCCTTTGGGGTTTCGTCAATCAAATGGACACTTAGAATTGGTGCACGTTGCACATCAAACACCATTGAATTTTGCAGTGAATTAATACAAAAGAAGAAGAAGTAAGCTTTATAGTCTTTTTGACACAATTACCAGAGGCCAACTCAAGCAAACTCAAATTGAATATCAACAGTTAACGTTAACAAATGAATATATATTTTCAGCATATCCAATCCAAACACCCAAAGAGTATTATTAAGATTCAAGAAAGGATACAAAGGGAATTCATTCTTTCCAATACAATGCAACGAAAATCAAGTTCTTCGGCAAAAATTGCATTTTAAGTTTAACAATCAACTAATAGACCTTCGATAACAAACCTATATTTCGTGCGTGTGATTGATCAGGTACCGTATCAGATTCAATATTTTTTTATCAGATTTGATAAGGCTTTCTATCTGTACAATATCTTGTATGCTTCTAAACGAACATTGAAGAATTATTCTTTTTGAAGCAATTAATCAAATATTGAGTTTCTTTCAAATGACTGAAACCTAAAACAAATTGTAAATTTACCAAAATTAACTGGCTTAAAATAAAGAATATATAGTCATGGACAGAGATGTCAGTTCATAATCGATTGATATGATTCCAAACAGCCGGTGATTTCAAGGTGCAATGTTTCAAACAGCTGGTATTCATATCTTTTACGAAAACTAAAAGTAAAAATTCTTCTTTTATGCCCTGATACAATGGAAAAACAACGATTTGTCATGTTGCAAGATCAAAAACGTCCACTGTACACGCATGCTTAATGGTCAGGCTTAAGTCATGGTTATTCATTACCAGCCACTGGTCATTTTACCAATTACTCCATCTCTGCTAAAGAAAAACAAACAACTCAGACCATGCATGGATGCATAATTATCTATCTAAAAGAATTAGTAAGAGACTTCACCATAGGTCTGTGGTGTTACGATTTGCAAGGTTACAGTGGATGGACTATCCCATGACTATTCAGTTGATCACACTACGACTAAATAACTACAAAAATTAGACCGAACAAATGATCCAGTATTCCTGACCTCGTCTGATTGAACCTCTATTTTTATCGACTTTATCCCAAGTGCATGTCTTGTTGTACAATTCTCCTTGTCTTCCATCTCTTGCTTGGTACTATCATCAACCTTCTTTACATCGTTCATTAGACACCACACGAAAAAGAAAAGGATATAAACCAAAAGAAAATATACATTCAGTGCGTATAAACCAAAAAGATATAATTCAAACGTAGTATTAACCTCAGAGCATGTACCTCTACAATACCTTAAACTCCAGCACCTCAAAAACCGTTTAGTTAGTAGTATGAGCATAAAGGTCCAACCGCATCAAGATAATAAGCATCAGCAAGTGAATCTTCGCATCTTTTTGAAAATTCCTATGACTCCAAAAAAGACCATCCTTCCCCATCAAAACCATTGATATCATCAGACCTAATTTTCTAGGTGGTAAATAAATTAGCATATAGTCAGAGAATTAAGTAGCATCAACAAAAAGGAAATGTTTCATTTTAATAGCTTTTAGCAATACCGGAGCTAATTGAATCATTTGACAATGTATACAATGATTGAGAATAGTGTATGTAGAATCAATTGCAAGTAAAAATCAGCAAGTATAGAATAGTGCAGATCTTTCCAAAGCACTCCATGCAAGTACTATCAGCTTGGTATTTGTAAGAACTGCTCAAAATCGGCAGGTATAAAATAGTGCAGATCTTTCCAAAGCACTCCATGCAAGTACTATCAGCTTGGTATTTGTAAGAACCGCTCAAAATCGGCAGGTATAGAATAGTGCAGATCTTTCCAAAGCACTCCATGCAAGTACTAACAGCTTGGTATTTGTAAGAACTGCTCAATAAAGATTGAGATGAAAATATCGCAGTACAATCTTCACTCACATAGAAACACTCTATTCAAAGGTCTCAGTAAAATTTAACAACATATAGTAAGACCATTATTTACCTTGGATTTCCTATAGTAATATTCATAAAGCGCTTTTCGTTCTAGTTGACTTTCTCATAAATAAATGCCTGCCAAATAGTCCTGCAATTCCGCTACAGGTTCTGCCATAAATATGAAATCTCAACAATAATCAAAACCATTGCTTTAACAATTAGCAGAGAAGTATTTATCTAGACTGGTTTGAATCAACATAGAATGAGCAAGCACATCAATAGAGAAATCCTAATTAGTATTCATTTGCATAATGTTAATTGTTAAATTGTTGTAATAAAAACACCTATATGGGAAACAATCACCTACAAAACTCGTTTTGTGTATTTTCACAACCTCATTTGTCGAGAGCACGATCTAATTGATTAGAACTGCCTTTCCATACCTGAAAGACAAAATAACTTGGTATCAGAGTGTAAAGTAAATATATAACAATCATATTTGAATAATCTTTAAATGCAAATGAAAAAAACAAAAAACAAAAAAACAAAAATCAAATATATACATAAAAAAAAAAGATCACACAATTAGATTTACTAAAAGAAATACATCTAATTAAGAGATAATTTAAGTGGTGGAGAAGAGATTCATACATAGAAACATTGTCTAGTGCCTAACATCCTTTCTGAGAGAACAAATCTCTGAGTAAAACAAACACTACCAACATTCTAACCGAAAGTAGTGGGTTTGGATTCAGGATCTACCGTGGACACGTCAATGTAAACTTTTCCTTCAGAGTGTTGGAGCACCCCACCCCTGTGTAAAACTACCTACAAAATAAACAAAAAATGTTCGAAACGGATTTTCATTAGACTTTGTATCAAGATCTCTTTTTCCTTCTAACATATCCAGATATATTTCCCGAATTATTTAAGAAAGAGATATGTCCAATTCCAATAGATAGTGACGGTAATATTTCTAAAAGACATACATCTACCTCAATCACTAAGGAACATTACACTTGCTGGAAGTTCCAACTGGAAGCCGTAATGTAGCCAAAAAAATTGAATGAGGATCAATAGGTTGAATATTGAGTTCAGTACTACATATGGTGACTTTGTGGATCGGCAAGACAATCCCTTGCCTACCTGTACAACAAAGACATGAACACACTATGTAAGAATCTAATCATGCAACATTATCACCACATCCAGAAATTTTAAGGCAGTACAAACAATGTATTTAATCACGTATACAATAAAATCATAATGTGTGTAGGTTTACTGTACAATCAGTACGATGTATTTAATTTTTTATGTGGACATGAAAAAAATAACAATAACGTGTGAAGACTTACTGTACATTCAAAAAAGGTGTACCATTTTATTTTTTAAAGTAGTAACATTGAAAACATAAATCATAATAATACATTTGTAGTATTATTTTATTATTATTCTATATATATAAATAATAGTTGTTTACCTCTTGTCTCTCGTTCTCATTAAAAACTTCCTCCATCGAGCGTGTTTGGCAGCTTTGGCTATCTAAATTCAGCTTACTCCCGATCAAGGTCGCATTTAACATCAGACCTCTGGAACAGAAGAGGACAAACTAAATGTAGGAGAAGAAAGTATAGCTTTGGGCATGTTTTTGTAGAACACAACATGGGCTTAAAAAACCCCCGAAGCTCATACAAATTATTTCATCTAGAGATTTAAATATACCTTCATCTAGGTTCTTTATGTTATTACTCCTGAACAAAATTAGTACTCATCTGCTCACATTGCCATTGCTGCAGCTATTAGTGCCAATTGATGGCATCTGCAAAACAAACAACAAATCATATCAGATAACAAAACCATCGATAACCAACAAAACATAAATTGCAAAAAAAAAAAGAGGCAACAAAATAAATAAATGAATATGAACCAAAGAACCCTAGAAGAAAAAAGCAAAGTGAAAAATTAGGGGTTTGGATTTTGTTCGAATGGTTTATATACCCACAAATTCCATTTAAAAAGAAAAAATATTTTGGAAATAATACTTAATCAATGTCTAAATAATGATAATGTTATTAAGGAAATAATCTTTATATTTTTGGGTAGATATTTACGGTGTTTTCCCACAAAAGAATATTGATTCTTTTTTCACACGTGTATTTACTTGTTTAAATACTTTATATCTTTATATTTTTGGAATATAGAAAAAGAATCAAGCATTTCTTTCACACGTATATTTACTTGTTCAAAAATAGAAAAAAGAATCTCTAATTTCTATATATTTGGATAGTATATTTGCTTGCTCAAATATTTTAGTCATAAAATATTAGCATATTTAGGAACGGAGATATGCGTGATTTGTGGTTATAGATTTTACCGATTTTCATAAAATCATAATTCATAGTATTTTTATCCTAAAAATGATCCAAAAATGTAAATCAGATAAAAATCATTAGAACTGTTATGGAATTTAGTCGCTACGTATGGAAATATAAATATAACACCTACAACATTTGTAAACTCACGATATTAATGGAACTTGAACTGATTACGTTCAGGTAAGTAATCATGTTTTTGGATTTTAATTCCAAATTCTCGAAATCTCGAAATTAATATATGAAGATAAATCTAATTTTTCTACTATATAAAAGATCCAAAAAATATAGATATGATTTTTGTACCCCATAAACGTGTCTATCCGATTTTTTTATACCATATATATACGAAATTAATATAGCCATTTTTAATTTTTGGATTTTTATCATAAATACTGAAGTTAATATAGTATTATGAATCTCATTTTTTTTTTTTTCTGGATTTTTTATAGTAAATACATGAAATTATAAAAGATTCAAAAAATATAAATCTTATTATTTTATTTCATAAATATGTTGAATTGATTTTTATTTTATTTTAATCATAAATTTCCAAAATAAATATAGTAGTTTTCTTTGTCATTTTTAGATTTTTTTTCTTTATAAAAGATTCAAAAAATATAAATCTTATTATTTTATTCCATAAATATATTGAATTGATTTTTATTTTATTTTAATCATAAATTTCCGAAATTAATATAGTAGTTTTCTTTGTCATTTCTAGATTTTTTTTGACTTATAAAAGATTAAATAAATATAAATCTTCTTATTTCATTCCATAAATATGTTGAATTGATTTTTTTTTAATTCATAAATGTACGAAATTAATATAGTAGTTGTTTTTACTTTCTGATTTTTTTATAATAAATACATGAAATTATAAAAGATTTAAAAAATATAAATATTATTATTTTATTCCATAAATATGTTGAATTGATTTTTTTAATCATAAATGTCTGAAATTAATATAGTAGTTTTCTTTATTTTAAGGATTTTCACAATAAATATATGAAATTAATATAACAATTTTTTAAATAATGAGGGTCGTCCGTTGTGTGTGTCCCAACTTATAGTAAATACATGAAATTATAAAAGATTCAAAAAATATAAATCTTATTATTTTATTCCATAAATATGTTGAATAATGAGGGTCGTCCGTCCTGCAGCTTTGCAATCAGCCACTGATCTTTTTGATGAACATTTACATAAGTACTTGAGACTACTAATCACTGGCGATGGCGCGGGTTTTGGTCCTTTACAGCAGAGATTAGCTACCTTGCCTATCAAAGATGGTGGACTTGGCATTTACACCATGGCTGACACTAGTACCTATTGTTATCTCGCTTCTCAAAGTCAGACAACTTCGATGCATCCTTGGTAATTTATTCTCAAACGAACACCGTTTCTGCTTATCAATCGTCTCTTCAGAACTTTATCCAGGTATGTGGGTTACCTTCTACTTACTGTATCGATGATATTGCCCCTCCTTCCATGCACTCCCTGGCAATTACTTATTTTGATGCAGTTAAGAAGCAAATCCCAGACCAATTTTCTATGTCTGCGAGAGATTCCATTTTGTGGCAGTGTAACCGTGTCAAGCACGCACAAGATTATTTATTAGCTATACCTATTAGTGGTCTTAATCAGTGCCTCGGGCCTAGACAGTTCAGAGATGTGCTTTGCTATCGCCTGGGCATCCCATTGTTTGTTGAGGGTGGTCTATGCACAAGTTGTAACAGACCTATGGACATCTTTGGGGACCATGCGCTTCATTGTTCTAAAGATGTTGGACTTAAGTTTCGACATGATCTTGTTTGTGATATTATTGCTGACATTTGTTACAAAGCTGGTGTGCCTGCACGCAAGGAAGTTTCCCTTGGTTTTCTGTCCGATGATGACAAAGACTTGAGGCCTGCTGATATTCTTGTTCTCAACTGGGAAAATGGACAAGATGTTTGTATGGACGTCACAGGTGTCTCGCCCTTCACTGGTGACGGTATTCACTCTTTCGTTCCAGGAAAAGCTATTTCTAGTGCGATTTCGCGCAAACGCACTAAATACTTGGACAAGTGTGTTTCACATGGCTACGGTCTGGGTGTTCTAGCTTTCTCTACTTTGGGGGAACTTGGTGAAGATACTTTGTGTTTTTTCAAGCGTTTGAAAAACTGTTTAGTTAGCAACGACGCAAGTAGTGGTTTTGGTAGCTTTATTTTTATAGATTAGGCAGTGTTATTCAAAAAGGAGTTGGAGCCCAGCTTGTCGCTAGGCTACCGGCCAAATTTTTTGTATGATTTTCTTTATGTTGAATTGATTTTTATTCTATTTTAATCATAAATTTCCGAAATTAATATAGTAGTTTTCTTTGTCATTTCTAGATTTTTTTACTTATAAAAGATTCAATAAATATAAATCTTATTATTTAATTCCATAAATATGTTGAATTGATTATTATTTAAGTCATAAATGTATGAAATTAATACAGTAGTTGTTTTATTTTCTATTTTTTTTTAATAATAAATACATGAAATTATAAAAGATTTAAAAATATAAATCTTATTATTTTATTCCATAAATATGTTGAATTGATTTTTTTTATTTTAATCATAAATGTCTGAAATTAATATAGTAGTTTTCTTTATTTTCAGGATTTTCACAATAAATATATGAAACTAATATATCAATTTTTTAAATAATGAGGGCCGTCCGTCATGTGTGTCCCAATCACCCACCCAATCTACACCGCACATTGTCAGATCAATGCACCATATCTCACGAAATTTCATCCGACAATACGAATGGTTTTTCTCCGAACCAATGAGATCGCGCGGTTACGCTCACCAACCAATAAGAGAGAGGGTAAACTCCACCAGTGCTACTTTTATTCTGGAGTGAGGAATGATATTGAGTTTTTAGGTTGTTGATTTAGATTTTGGTACACGCCCATTAATCTGGGCATACCCAATCCGGCAATTAAAAATAAAGAAAAGAAGAGAAATTATTATTTGACGATTAATAAACCCCAAATATTAACATAGAACTAAACTAAACGTGTCGTCGTTTCAATTTCAAACAGAAAAATGGAGGTCACATAAATTTGGTATAAGCAGATCGATGGAGCAAAGACGAAGAAGAAAATACAACCCTTAAAGATAACATGAACAGCAGAAACGCAAGCGGAAGTAGTAACAACTACAACAGTAACCCTAATAGACCAGCATGGTTGCAACAATACGACCTAATTGGTAAGATCGGTGAAGGTACATATGGACTCGTTTTCTTAGCACGAACTTTAAATCAACCTAATAGAGGCAAATGTATTGCTATCAAGAAATTCAAGCAATCCAAAGATGGGGATGGAATTTCCCCTACTGCAATCCGTGAAATCATGGTCTGAATTTCTGTACCTCTCTATCTAAACCCTAACTTGATTTATCATCATTCGTCACTGATTTTTTTTTTTGGGCAGTTACTCAGAGAAATTACTCATGAAAATGTGGTTAAGCTTGTCAATGTACATATCAATCCTGCTGATATGTCACTTTATCTCGCTTTTGATTATGCTGAGCATGACCTATATGTGAGTACATTTCTTGGTTGTTTGA
This sequence comes from Papaver atlanticum, assembly GCA_023531105.1. Classification (NCBI taxonomy): domain Eukaryota; kingdom Viridiplantae; phylum Streptophyta; class Magnoliopsida; order Ranunculales; family Papaveraceae; genus Papaver; species Papaver atlanticum. The sequence continues at coordinate 3,102,121 of JAJJMB010008958.1, forward strand.
ATAATTTTAGTTTCAGTATCAGTAGCTCAATTGCTTTTAGCTTGGATTTTCTTGGGTGTTCTTTTTTTGTCATCGTCTACCTCATCATTCAATATAGTTCAAATTCAAATATATAGTTATATGTGAATTTGGACTTGGCATACATTAAATTCTTAATTGTTGAGTTAACTCACAAAAATGGAGGGCAAGAATATAAGTGCAAGACTTATGCTAACTAATTTCTTATGTTACTCGTATCTGTGGAAGAAATGCTATTATCTCGTGTCTTTGCAAGACTTGCTATTAGTTTACTACATGAATGCACACATAAAAAGCTCGATACTTTGAGTAAATATATATTCAACTGAATAAGATTTTGATATGCTAATTTAAGAACTTTAGATCTTTATATTACCTGATCATAGTTAGAGCTTATATGGTAATCATACTAATTATTTTTTCCTCAATTGTTTACTTGTCTGTTGATTGTTACTATAGGAAATTATAAGACACCACAGAGAGAAAGTTAGCCAATCTATTAATCAGTACACAGTTAAGTCACTGCTCTGGCAGCTTCTCAATGGGCTGAACTATCTGCACAGGTAGTGTTCAATTTAACAATCTCATTCGATTGTTACTTATTAGTCACTCACTCTACTAGTATGATTCGTTTTCTCTTCTGTGGTTGTAAACTTGAATACTTGACTCATATCGTATCTTATGTTTTTATTTGTTTCATTCTCTTTGTTATCATAGTAATTGGATTATACACCGAGATTTGAAACCTTCCAACATACTGGTATGTAATCCATAACTTTATGCCGCCCCTCATATATAATAGGTTAACTAATTTGTATTTATGCCTTCTCATTGCACCTTTGTACGAGTGATTAATTAAAGAAATCTTGTGGAACAGGTTATGGGTGATGGGGATGATCAAGGTGTTGTAAAAATTGCTGATTTTGGACTTGCTAGAATATACCAAGCTCCGTTGAAGTATCTATCTGAAAACGGAGTAGGATTCTTTATCTCTATTCTGGTTACGCCTAATTTTCAATTTTTTCACTTTTAAGTCTCCTTGCTATTTTTTACATCTGGTATCTTCTCGCTTGCTTTTCATTTTTGGCTTTATATGCTTACCTTCTTAATTCCATATTTGGTTGTTAGATTGGGACAGTGGGTCAATACACATGCTTGATGACAAGGTTTTCTTAATTTCAATCCAAAGTTCCTAAACGAAGATGGCTAATTTTGAAACCTTTAAGCTGTGAATAACTTAAAATAGAGATTTTCCATAATGGGATATGAAGTTCTGTGTTTTTAACAGTATAGTGAAATACAGAAATGATTGATGTTTCATAAAATAAACTGGAGACGGATTCTCTTGAGTCTTACTTGTAGTTTGTGATTTCCATCCAAGGCTTCCAAGGAAGTCTTTGATGTGAGCTATTTAAGCCTTTACACCCAGCCTAGCCGGATCCCAAGTCTAATTTTTATTAAAACTTGGGCTTCGAAGCCCATTTTTGCTTTAGTGCACCCCCTAGCAAAACTTTGCATCCCCATAGCCAGATTTTTACTCCTCCCATGCCTAAAATCCTGATCAAATTCACCAATTTCGATTGTAGGGGCTATTAAACTGTTTTGACTCTTAGCCGTGATTTTAAGTTCTGTTCACATCCTCATTCACGGAATTTCAGTTCTCATCTCATTTCATGACATGATATCTTGTCTTTTGTTAATTATATACACCAGGTTGTAGTAACAATTTGGTATCGTGCACCTGAGCTGCTTCTTGGAGCCAAACACTATACAAGCGCCGTTGGTATTTGATTTTAAATGCTACCCTATTTAGTTCTGGATAAATTTATTTAGGAAACTTTTCTAACAATTTAAAATGTATTTGTAATTTTGTGATTAGATATGTGGGCTGTTGGATGCATTTTTGCTGAGCTTCTGACGTTAAAACCTCTATTTCAAGGAGTGGAAGTCAAGGCTACGCAAAACCCATTTCAGGTGCTATTTTGTTTTGGTGCAAGTCTAATAACACAAGTTTACAATCACTCAAGTTTCTAGTTCCATGTGCGAATACAAATAATTTATCTTTTGTTGTTAATAGCCTGTATCATGCTCTTATTCTAAAGTTTATGTGCCTTGATGCAGCTCAATCAGCTTGAAAAGATATTTAAAGTCTTGGGTACTAACTCTTGCCTGACTATTTTCCATTTAATGCATTAATTGCAAAATTGTATCTCATGGTGTATTTCTATCTTAGGCCATCCGACACCAGAGAAGTGGCCAACGCTCGTGAATCTTCCACATTGGCAATCAGATCAACAACATATCCAGGGTCTTAAATAGTAAGTGCTGTTTCGTACATGATATTTATTCCTAATGTTTTCTTATGTAGCAAAACATAGATGTTCTGCTGTTTTTACATGGTTAAATTTGTAAGACTGTGAAATTAATTACCTGATTGTTCCATGCATGCTTGTGGCAGTGAAAATCCTGGTCTTTATAGTGTTGTTCATCTGCCTCAGAAAAGTCCTGCATATGACCTCCTTTCAAAGATGCTCGAGTATGTTACGCTGTCCTTTTTGTACTCTTTCCCTTTGTGCACAGTAATATATATGATTAACAGGGAGGGGTGAATTATTTTTCATGAGATATTCATGCATAGCCAGTATAGGTGTAGCAACTTGTACAGCTGTTTCCAGTTTATTAATTTATGCTTCTGTCCGTTCATTACTTCTCTAGCAGTGATTGTCAACATTTTGTCGAGTTTCAGAAGCTGTTACATTCTATAAACATATTATCTTCTGTTGCAGATATGATCCACGTAAGCGTCTAACAGCAGCACAAGCTCTGGACCATGAGTAACACTCTAAAAACATATTATCTTGTTGGTTAAGTTTTATAGTACATCTCACTGCCTGCTGTGATCTTTCAATGCCACTCAATATGTGCCACCACCTCTTTTTGGAAAATAACAATATGTTTTCCTCGTTCATTTGCATACAATTATAAGACCAAGTGCTCTGTCCCCTCTGCTTTGCTATATATTGTTCACGCTCTACAACCAAGTTATTAGAAAAACTCGTAGTCTCTGACTGGCATGTTATTGTTGTCTTGTAATTTGGATTTTGGAAGAATCCGTTTCTGTTTCTCTGTAGTTGATCTATAAAATGTCACACTCATGCCAATTACAAATAAGCATAAGATAGTAGAGTTCCAGTGTTACTAATTCCCAAGGGTACTCGTGCTATTAGTTATTATACTTCGTGTTTTTGTATTTTTTACACTTGAAGATAGTTGGCAAACATCACTTTGAAATACTCCAGCAAATTTTAACATAATGTTTTCAAGGCTTCATGCTTTTAGTATACCTTTTACACGTTGCTGTAGCACTAACTTAACCTAACTGATTAGTTACTGATCTTTATAAACTACTAGTGATCTTTCAAACCTATATCTTATGATGCAGTGTGAATCATGTTCCAGTTGCAGAAGTAGATAATGTTGTGATATATAACTAGAAAACAGATGGGTGTATCGAGTGTGTCCATGTGTGATTATGGGACACATTCATTTATGTGATATACGGGGTCATGTTAGTCTTCTATGACCATGTGGATGTGAATACTTTTCACCTTCCGAAAGGTGAAATTATCTCTCATCTATGTGCAACTATAGCTAAATAAATACTCCTAGTTCTTGACAATGGTTGGAATTACTGCATGTTGTCTAAATACTTCCGAGTACTCTAACGTGTTCTGCTTTTAGGTACTTCCGCATTGAGCCTTTGCCAGGACGCAAGTATGTTTTCCTTTGGATTTTTTAATTTTTCTTTTTTGAAGCACCAGAAAAACCATGTTTCAATGTCCAACATGACATGCATGTGGATGAAATGTCCACCAACTAGGCTGTCATGGTGCTTGAAACATATATTTCGCCATATTTTCTTCAGTTTGATGAGGTAAATGTGGCATCCATGCTCAGTGCACTTGTACCTAGCCAACCTGGAGAGAAAGCTGTGAGTTATCCTATTCGTCCAGTTGACACTACTACAGATTTTGAGGGATCAACCAGTGTCCAAGGTTCCCAATCGGTACGTAACTGAACTCCCTCCCTCCCTTGTTATACTGCATTACTAAGTGGCCAGACCCAAATGCTTAGAAATTTTCTCTGTAATCAAGGGACTGTGGACCATTTGCCAAGTTACCAATGCTTGCAGTTTGTACGCACAACAAGTACATATACTCCCTCCATTTTTGGAAAAGAGATGCTATCACTTTTCAATCTGGCATATTTTTGGGCCAAAATGAAAAAGTGATAGTATCTCTTTTCCAGAATCGGAGGGAGTAATAACAAACCACGTGGCCCAAATTCTGATGTAATTATTTGTTTAATTCACCAGTTTCATTTGTCATACTTGTATTTCTACCTTGCCTATATTTTCACCTTATCTGTCCTAAATGTCATCTGATTTGGAACATGTACTTTAGGAATAGAAGTTGACAAATTGAGACATGATAGATTGAACTTTATGACTTTCTGAAGGATGTCCACCTTAGGGTTAAGACAAAGAGTTTTGATTTTACTTTATATAATTATGACAAACATTTCTCTGCCGATAAGTATGCTGTCAATTATAAATATAAAAATGCAATTAAGAGGCACCAAGTGTTTCAAATTTTTTAGGCCCTTTTCTTCTTAGAGATCTTCTGAATCTGTGTTCTAAAGACACATGTAAAATTCATTAGACTACCCACTGATCCTAAAATTGTGAATATACCCATATTTAATCCATTAATAATTTATTTATTTTTCCTTAATGAAACATGGGGTTCGCAAAAGCATTTGGACATTTCGTTTATTTTCCCTTATCCAACCGACAATATTTTCTTCTCTCGGGGACAGCAATTGGGTAGGTGACAAAAATTAATCTTTCCAAAATTCTGACATGTTTGAGACTTCAAACAATATTTATATCAAAGATCTTGTTTCTAGAGTAATTCTAGGAGTTTGTAAAAGAGAAAAAGAGTCGTCTCTAACTTAAATCTGTTGTAAGTAGTGATCCCCTCATGTGATTCTTGAAGCATTTTCGTGACATATCTTCTCAAAGTTGTACTTCTAGTTATTGCATGTTAAAATGAAGAACGCGAGCGGACCTTCTTCTGCACAATTCTTGAAACCGGATCATCCTTTATATTGTTCTTCATACTTCACGAGGTTGTGATTTCATGCGTTATCTTGTTATTTGCTTACTTTGGTGTTATCAGGTACCGTCTGGGAATATGGCAAGTGGAGTTGGTGCCTCTGGAGTGGCACCTAGACCTGTCCCTCGGCAAATGCCTCCCATGGTTGGAATGCAACAAAGGATGCCTGGTCCAGGCATGACAGCTTTCAATCTTGCTTCTCAGGCTGGCCTGCCCAGTGGTATGAATCCAGGTGGTATCCCGATGCAGCGTGCAGTTTCCCAGGCTCATCAACAGCAACAGGTGCAATCAGATCTCTTAAGATTTTGATTGTTTTATTGTTTGTATTGGAAATGCTAAATCCTTTTTCTGAATTCAATTCTGCTACTTAACAGTTGAGAAGAAAAGATCCAAATATGGGGATGCCTGGATATCCACCGCAACAGAAATCAAGACGTTTCTGAGGTAAGATATTTTGTATTGAGATTATCTTGTTTGCCTACTTCAAATGGCTGGCTTATATAGCAGTGATAATAATCGTCTCAATTTCTGTTTAGCAGAATTCATATACCTCAATGATCGGTAACTTCTGATATTCGATATTCAGATAGTAAAATGCTGTCCATACCTGTGAAGAACTGAAGAGTTGCTAACATCAACTTAGATTAAATCGGGGAGCTTGTCCAGTTATCTTTTTTTATTGTCTGATCCTGCTCGTTATCCAGTAAAATGTAAATTCTTTTAGGTGCTAATTTGTACTTTTTTTTTTTTTTGATAAAATAACATTGCATTAAAACTAAGGAGCAAGGTTTACAGAGTTAAACATTACATATTTTTTTAAGAAAAACAAGTTTCCTATTTCTATCCCATAATTTAGAGTCGATCTCTAAACTATTAGATCTGTTTATCTACTTAGCTAACTTATCCGCTATAGTATTACAATTCCTTTTAACATAGAAGTAAGACAACTAGCAAAAGCATTGTTGAAGTATAAAGTTTTGTGCAAAATAACTTCACTTCTCCAATCTAAAACAAAATATTTCTTCTTCATGGTATTAACTACATTGATGTTGTCATCAAGGAAGATGATATGAGTTAATCCATAGTCTTTTGCCCATCCTGCAGCTTTTCAACAGGCTCTTGATTCTGCTTCGTCTGAACAGGAGCAGTATCCTGAGCCACCTGCAAAATCCTGGATCAGACCATTACAATCAAACAAGGCAAAAGCAAAAACAATGAGTACAAATAGGAAGTGTCCGGGCCGAAAAATCAAAAATACATTGTAGCGCCCCCAAAGCTAGTAGCTGACTAATCCAAGAGATTAACTAAAATACAGAGGCACTAAGAATCTAAATCATATACTTAAGCATTCAAATAAGAAATCTGTTACAAAACTTAATCCAAAAACTAGTTCCGCTCTGAAATATATATATATATACAAAACTCCTCTCAAATGATACATATACAATAGTCATCTGGTTTGCAAATAGAATATACAACATGATAAACATAGCCGAAGTTAACCAAATATCGGACTCAACTCCTCTGAGCTTCTGCTGCGCAACTCTGATCTGTCTCTGAAACTGAAAGTGGGAATGGGTGAGCACATCATCCCTAAAAAGGGTGCTCAGTAGAAATAACATTTAACTTTCAAGTAATCACTGGAATGATTTGAAAAACAATACATGCTTTTCCTAAACATTAAAAGACAACCAAGTCAAAGAAATAGTCAATCATGTATATGGAACTAACTCCTTCGTCAAACAATGTATAATATTTGTGCTAACCACACTCATTAGGTAATATTGCGGTGTATCGCCCTAGCCATAGTGCATAAAAGCTGAAAGTAAGTAGGTATAAATGAAGGAGCAGTATCATATATACCACAGATGGGAATTCTTATTTCCCAAGCATTCAAATGGAAATTCTTATTTCCCAAACATTCATGAAGACAAACAAAGCATTACAATTCCTTTCAAAGACATGGAAAGATTAAAAGAAACAACAGTACTTTCGGGAATTTAAATAAAACAATGCATGGAATACACAATCAGACAATGCATGAATTTGTTAAACATAAACTTTTGTAAAAGAAAACAACAATAATCACAAAAGAGTTAAATGTAAATTCCCACCTCTTTTGATGACAAGCTACGCCTACCTCGAGATCCACGATCCACTGGTTCATCCTTTGAATCGATCGTTGTTAATATAGACTAACTGTTTATCACACAAGAACTCTAAGAATCTAGCCAAAATGGCTCACACAAGAATCATACAAGTCTATCTAATGGTTTTAAGCCCATTTATGAATTTACACCTTTTCATTCTTTATCTTTAGCACAGTTAAGGTTTACTAATTGAATTGGGTTGGTTCTATAGTCCATTTGATATGTCTAATGAATAGTGAAAACTACTCCTAGACCCATTTTTTCATTTTTTTTCCACTCACAAACCCACGGGTGCAAAAGTTCATGCGCGCACCCATAAATCAAAACAAAATTAGTCCGCAACCCAAAATTTTAAAATTGTACAATTTCCCCAGACTCCTTTATCATTACTGATTTACGCACGATTCCGATTGATTTCTAAGACAAGGAGAGGCGAGAAATGATGTTTGTTTACTTCGATTCCGACTCTTCGTTTTTAGGTTTTGGATCATACTAAAACCAGAGCAACGGAAGGAGGAAACCCTAGAGCTTGGCTTACCTAGGTGGCAGATACTTTGAACAATCAGTCCTGAAGGAAAATATCCCTAATCTCAATATGTTTATTATTTTCATGGCTTTCGAATTATTCTTATAGATTGCTTCTTCATCTTCATTTTGTGTGGTTTTTGTTTTAGTTCGAAATAGCAAATCCAACCAACGGATGTCAAAAGAAGCTTAAGATCGAAAATAATTTAAAGCTGCAAGTTCATTACTGTTTTTGTTTTATACTTGGGTTCCTTTTGAATTGATGTTTTGTTGGATATAATTGAGATTTAGATTCTTATTAAGATTGATTGTTTTAGATTCTAACATCTCTTATCAAGATTTTATGTTTGTTTGATTTGGGATTTTCCCGTGGTTGGATCTGATTTTTACTGGTCGGAGTTGATGATGATGGGTTTGATAGAGATTAGAAAGGTTAAATACATTGCTCGAAAACTATCAAGTACTTTTTGAATGTCGATTTCATAATTGCATACTCCAAATATGTTTTTTTTGTCCTTAAGTTTTATTTATTTTTATCTGCTAGGAGATCCCATCCTAAGAACGACGGCGCAAGGGTGAGATTGAGTTTGGTTTCTATCAGGTGGTGCATTTGTTTTATTTTGAGCACCCAACCTTGTATTTTCTTACGAGCAATTAGCTATTGTTTTGGTTTTATTTCTATAGGTGCCATTTTTCAGTGATGATGAGGAAGCTTCTAGCACACCAAAAGCAGATGCCCTTTTATCCCAAGGGAGAATCAAAGAGCTCTTGTTATACATCCCCTTGAACATCGGACCTCCAGAACCTCTGCAGAAAAATCTAAGGATACTAACAATATTCCTCTGCACGAGAACGGTAAGCATTTCTTTCACATGTGCTTCCTAACTAGTTCAGTGGATTACTTCTACCGTCATACTAGTTTATAAAGGTTGATGGTGGATTTTGTTTGCCATAATCAGATAGCTGAGTGATGTTGAGAACAGAAACTTTTGAGCGAAACCTGGAGATGGTGTTGGCTCAATTAGACTTAATGGGGATTCTTGGCTCCGACTGTTGTGTACAGGGAAGAATTAACATAAACTGCAGTCGGTGAGTGCCTGACTTTTAGAGACACATGATGATGGAGGATTGAAATACAAAGGTTGGGAGCAATCTATGAATCAAGATGTGACCGAGATTTGGATGAAAATCAATGGAATTCGCTGGTGAGAATGGACGTAACCTGCATGTGGTGTTCAAACAAGTGAAGATGGGGTACTGGTTGTTCGAGAAAATGTCTGCATAACATGTAATGCAACTATGAAAATGGATGCATAACCTGTTATGTATCTTCAAAAGTTAATGCATAACTTGTTATGCAGTCCAGAAAACGGTTGCATAACACGTTATGCATCAATTTTTTTGTTACTATTGAAGCCAACAAAAACAAAGACTGCATAACTTGTCATGCACCTACAATAATATATGCATAACATATTATGCAGTCATGAAAATAGATGCATAACCTGTTATGCATCTGAAAATATGGCAGCATAATGCATTATGCATCAATTTTATCTGTACGCACTAAAATCAACCAAAACAATGGCTACATAACTTGTTATGCAGTTGAGAAAATGGTTGCATAATTCGTTATGCGTCTTTTTTTTTTGTTGGATTCAGGCATATACAACGTTTTAGTGGCTGCATAAACCAAAATAATAGATGCATGAACAAAAATTTGGTTGCATAACGTGTTATGCATCTTTTGTGGTGTATGCATATTATGTTATGCATCTTTTTTGGAGGCTGCATAACGAATATGTAGTCAGTTTTCGAAATTTTTCCCTAAAATGATGATCACCTCCAATTTTTTCGTGAAAAGCAAAAATTTGATATTGTTGTTTGTACTCGTTGTGTAACTCTCTTTAAAAGATTTCCAACGATATAAATTTTGTAAAATTCCAAGGTGCGTTTTTTTAGATATGTTATATCCAAGTTGCGTTGCCAATTATACCCCTGAAAAATTAGGATGCATAACTCGTTATGCAGTCATGTTAAAAATTTCATATAATTATGGGTGTCACGGAAACTAAAAATAATCTTGGGCTTGACAACATGAATATTATTTTTTTTGGGCCTGCGCCTAATTTTCCGTAAAGAATATCTACAACTTTTTAGAAGGGACTAAAGGTCAATTCGGACCATAAGGGTCCAATTCATGTTCATTAGGACAACTGGCTATAAGCCCAAGTTCACTAAGCAACCCATTAACTAAGGTCCAGTCCATCTGAGTCAACTAACGGTCTCTAATGGTCAAACTGACGGTCACAGGTCAACTAACAGTCAACGTCTAAGTCAAGGTCAAAGTCCAGTCTGGTCAACTGAGTCCAAGGTTCATTGAGTCAAGTCGGGTCAGCTGAGTTAAACTGATTCAACTCAGTCAGATAGTGTTAGAGCATAGCTCAGTTGAACCCACCAAGCGTTGGTATGTCAAGTTTGATTGTCATATTTTAGTGAACCAAAACTCATTTAAAGAGTCGCTTGATTATTTACTAGAGTCAACTTCGTATAGATTAGTTAGAAAGTTATTAGGATATGAGACATACAAGTATTACTTGAAGACTTGAAGAATGTGAAGAAGTAAAAAACTACGACGACGACATCATCCTTCCTCTTGAGGTTAGTAATATTTTGACTTGAACTATTTCATTCCTAACGTATCTTTCAAGTCGTGCTATATTAAAAACATAACTGCGAAGCTGTGAATGATTATACTCTAGTTAGACGTAGTATTAAGGAATTATAATACGAAGTATAACACCTATCTTTTGAACTTCGTATATAAGACATCGACATAATCGTATAAATGCTATTGTGATTATGTATGGGTATGGGTGAAGATTTCGTCATAGAAAACAATGTTTTACATTCGTTTAAAGGAAGTACAATTCATAAACTTGTTTTGTGAATCGAAAGGGAAATCGCTAGGCTTATTGGTATTGTTATTCATTGCAAATCTTTGGATTACCAATATGTATGTTTAGTACAACCGCTCATAACTTGTTTATGTATCTTGGTAAAACTATTCACAATGCCTGACTTATGTATCGGTGTGACTTTTATTAGTGAAACCAATCTTAAGTAATCACATGAGATGGTATGATCGATATTTGTAATTGGTGTGACCATTCCTAGTCATTGTGTAACCGATCCTAGAACTTGGTGGGACTAATCACAAGATGTGTAATCGATCCTTGTAGTAGGTAAACAAGTTTTATTAATTGGTGCAACCGATCCTATAACTTGTGCAACCGATCACAAGTAAGTACCATAAATAGTGGTAACCGATCCTGGTACTTAACTATTGTGACCGATCCTAGTAGCCACTTGGAGGTAGAACCGAACTTGTGTTTGGTAGAACCGTTAAAACCATGAATGGTGATTGAATGTTTTTGATCAATCACATAGTTCTTGGAAATCAGATGAACCAATTCTAAACTCGTTTGGAAGTGTGGCAAATCGGTTCCAAGATTGTAAATATGAAAAATGATTTACAAAGTAAAGATGTCGACATACTTTGAACATGTGCAGTAATTCTTATCTAGTATTGTTCAAAGATATTCCTTAATAACTAAAGGAGAATCCCATATCGAAATAAATTGAGAATCTTTTTATTAAGGTTTTTAGTTTTATATGCCTTTAATTTCCAGCAATTAAATGCATATCTTTAGAAAATAAAAATTTGTAATGTGCATTTACTAATAGGAGATTTTCTACTGAGATTTCGGTCAATATTTGGACAGAGCATTTCCAAGAATTATGAAAACCGATTTTGGCTTTATTGCATATCTTTGAGAATATCCGGTTTTGGAAATTCCTTGGTGTCCAAACTTCCTTGGTCTATAAATATTGAAGTTTGTATTGCGAGCACACTAATCCTAAGAGCCAACAAAACTACCTAGTTATGTTGTTACCGGTGGAGCCATCTATTCGGAGAGGAAAGTACCCTAATTATGCGAACTCTCTTACGACCGCTTGTTTTAAAGACTTCTTTGGGATTGAGAAGCTCTACGAGTACCGTTGGTGGGAAACTAGATAATTGCAGTTTATTATTAGTTTTCGATTGATTTGATTGACTAATGGTTGTTGAACTTTGATTGCACCTAGTTTGTTTATGCTTGAGAATCTTCTCTTCTGATATAAGATTCACTCAAACTAGATCGAAGTATCGACGAGAATCTTTAGACTGTTTTTAGATCTAAAGACGTCTTGTGATAATCCATCGTTAACAGATTCCGTTCAGTGTGTGATTGATCACAAGAGATTCAAGTTGTTTGTGTGCAGGTGTTTATTGAAGATCTAAGAAGATTGAAGACAAAGAAGATTTCTTATTTGAGTTCATAATCTTTGGTGTGCACAAAACTTGATCGGCTGGGGATCCAACTATAACCGGTTTATCTTTTGATAGATTGGATTGATTAGTTGCGTAGATCGGCATCAATACATTTCTTTGTGATTAATAATATTGACTGCATGGTCTAAACAATTACTTTGGTAGTTGTTGAATAGATTGAGCTAAGAACCCGACAAAAGAGTTTATTGGGATAAACGGAAGAGCCTTTTGTCAAACTCATATCACGTTGTTTGAAAAGAGTTGTTACCGAACAGATTTGTTGTTCCTTTACTGTTTGGAATATGAACCAAAGGAATTGTTCCAAGTGCGTGACTTATTACAAGTTTGAGGCGCAGGGATACTGAGGGAACTAGGTGAACTATAGATTTAGTTGCTTGATCTCAACTATACAAAGTTGGTTTAGATTTTGTATAGCGGCTTAATTATGAGAGTATTCAATTCTGGACAAGGTTCCGGTTTTTTTTTGCATTTGCGGTTTCCTCGTTAATTATTACTTCAAAAGTGGTATAGTTCTATGCAAAAGTATTACTTCAAAAGTGGTATAGTTTTATTTTAATTATTTATTGCAATTATTTTACATGATTATTTGCATAGAACTTAAAAGAAAAATTGGTTTTTATTGAGTAGTTGTGAAGTGTTTTGATGGGACATGCTTGGTTTTAATACTTTTGATGTTTCATGCTTCGTGCTTACAATTATTACTTCAAAAATCTATTAAAAGCAAAATATTAGAATCACTTTAAAAGAAAAAATTGCATGAATATTTCTTAGAATTTATAACTTAATTGGGCAATGGTGGAATCCAGAGTCTCGGTATTTTCTTATTATTGTTGAAACAACTTTATTTAATTTTCGAAAATCCTTCACAAGCCCGAGTTGAACGAACTCTACTTATCACTTTTTACAACAACTTAAAATCCTGCATAAGACAAGTGCTAAAGGGACACCCGTGCAGGATTAGGGGGAGGACATCTTCTTCTCAAATTCAAAAAATAAATTTTGGCGGGAAAACCATTTCTTCTCTGGCAGAATTTCGATCGGATGTTTGGACGTGATTTAGTGAGATTCAATCCATGAAACTCAGTGGGTAGACGTGATATGACTATAGAAAGATGGTGTGGGTGTTCGTTTGGATCAGAATTGGCTGAATCGTGTCATGGAGCAAAACAGGGCAGCACATGCATGAGAGAAATATTTCACGGGATTGCATGAGTTTTGGAGAATTTGAACGTGTTCTGAATGTGTATGATGACTAGAGCAACAGTTTGGAGCGTAAATAAGTTATATTTGGAGATTAATCCAGCTGCAAACGCGTGGAGAAGCTAAAACAGGAAATTATTGTCGTGCGAATAAAAATAATAAAGAGAAGATTTTTTGAAGTTATGGAGGAGATTCGATGAATCTTTCGGGTATAAATAGATTACCCAGGTCATATAGAAGGGGTGTGGAGAGTTTGGGGAGCTGAGGAGAGCTCAGGAGCGAGAAATCACGAGTTGCAGAAACTCGGGTTATGCTGCTGCTGCTGCTGATGAACATCAAGAACACGAAGAACAACACATGCTGAAGACAGTCGCTGAAAACTGTCGAATAATTGGCAAGCAAACTAGAATATATAACATATCTAAAAATCTGTTTCTTGGAATTTTACAAATTTTATCTCGTTGGAATGATTTTAAAGAGATCTACACAATGAGTACAAACAACAATATCAAAATTATTTGATATACACAACATGAACTCCGAAACTCGGTCATGTCATCAGGTAAACATACCGGTACACGTACTTTGACTTAACTGATCACGAACAGGTTAATTATTTGTACCTTGTACGTCTACTTATCATGTCGATTAAATTCATATGCACATAAATTATTTCTCCGAGATAATTAACATTTGAATAATCTCTAAAAACACCATAGACATATTTGATCACATAATTGTGACTCGAATTAAGTCTTAAGTGTTATATGAAAATGCTCAAGCTTATAGTTCAGTTGGCTAATTTCGACTAACCATTCATGAGCGTGGTCTACGAACACGGTCCGGCTACGGTTTATCCTAACCAGAGCGTATATCTTGTTATGTAAATCAGATTCAAAGATTCATCTAACGGCGGATATTGTTTGCTTGGTTCTAAAAGCTATCTTAGCTTAAACCTAAAACAACTTATGCTTTGAATGTCTATAAAAGGGGAACCTCAAGCAACTAGGATCTTTGAATCCCGACACTTCTTTTTGGTGTTCGTCCTCTCTCCAGAAACCCTTTTAGGGTTTAGCAACTATAAAGACTTCATAGGGATTCGTGAAGCCAGGTCCAACTATTTTTATATGATAGCTCGAGTATTATGATCTTGTTCGATTTTTGAGCTGCTCACTTGAACGATTGTTTTGGGGTAAAAACTGTTTATGCTGGTTTTGGTGTTGATGAGAAACAAATTTAGACCTAAACAAATGCACTGCATGGGAGTACTTTAGATTCGAGAGATCAATCTGTACAATCCTGGCCTAAACCAACAAATGGTCGTTCCAGTCTTGCTTCGGTCACAAAGTGAAGGAGAAGGGTTGGTCTTGGGGAGGGAAGCGAAGAAGGTGTTGAGACCAGAATGGTTAATTCTAAAGGTGTGGCTATTTATGACCTGTATCAGAATATAGAACTGGCTTGCGAAATGTAAGCTATCAGTTCTTTTGTGTATTTATGGATACTTGTGTTGTTGTTAACCAAAACTCTGTTGTCTGGTCGAAATATGTAGAAACCTATTTATATAAGTCATAATTGAATGCACCCTGATCTCGTAGGAAGTGGGAGTGGTTGAGTGATGGATAAGTGGGGTAATGTGTAAGTGCCAGAAACCACGCCCCCACTATGAAGGAACGAGTTTGTTTACACCCACTACTTCTTGCCGCCACTAACTGCCCTGCTTTCCTGACACTTTCTTATAATGGGCGTGTTACACGCCGCACGCTATAAACCGCCAGACCAATACCCTGATGAGCATCCCCCAGTTTGTGACATGTTTGATGTCTCGAGTATTTTCGTGGAAAATGTGTAGCAGATTTCCGAATGGGTCTTGTATGCAAGACCTAGCTATTCTGATTAATTGTATGCCAACTAAGTAGCAGATAGCCATGTGTGGAAAGTCAAAGTCAGGAGACTTTCCGCAAGAGAATAGCGTGTTATGCTATTAGGTTAGTCTTGGTTGGTCGCCTAAAACTTACCATAGGCCGGTAAATTCCGTGGCGAATTTGGACGGCTGAGATTGTAATTCATGAGATAAGGTGGCCGTTGATTATGGCCACATTCCGTTGGCATCTGGTGATGGCATAGTGGCGCCAGTAGCATGGTGGCACGATTGGCACATGCCAGTGGCATAGTGGCGCGAATAGCGCCTGGCGTAGCCGTGGTCGTTATATCCTGGCATATTGGTGTTGAATCCAAATATGGCTTGGCAATATTGGCTCTAGTTGCCATATCAAACTTAATGCCCTAGGTAGTATTATTTGGCATGGTTGGCGTAGCAACCTTACTTAAATTAGGGTTTGGCATGCCAAAACCCTAATTAGCGCGTGAGGCATGTGGCCGTGGCACGGTGACATTCTTTGTGCAGATGGTGCCATGGACGCGTCAAAGGAATTATGGCAAGGCCATAATGTGGGAACGACAACAGGCGCAAGGATAGCCATGGGTGGCCATAGCATGGCGCCATTTTTAGGGTTTCCTGGGTCCTGCATTGCTCGTGACATGTTGTGGGGCCAAAGTGGCGTAATTTGGGCAACGACCGGAAATTAGGGTTTCGACTAGTGGCTCTAAAGCAATTCTGATTAGAATACCTTGATTGAAGTCCGTTGTGGCGTTGACCACGAACAGAAAGTGGGTTAGCACGTAGTTGCGCCATTTGCGGCACATTGCCACGTTACTGCGGCGGAGTGGCATGTTGGCATGCCGATTAGCACGTTGGCGCAGCATGGCACGTTTGGCATACCAATTAGCATGTTGGTGTGGTGTGGCATGTTTGGCATGCCGATGTTGGTGCGGTGGCCGTTTGGCATGGTTTGGCCTTTTTATGCGCGTGGCGGATTTAGAACGACCTGATTGGTCAATAGAAAAGGGGTCGGCCAAACATAGGGCGTGGCCACATCTTTAGTGCGCGTGGCGCATTTAAAGCGACCTGATTGGCCGATAAGAAAGAGGGCCGGCAAGTATGGGCCCAGCCACATCTCATGTACATGTGGCGGATTTAGAGCGACCTGATTGGTCGATGGGAAAGAGGAGCGCCGGCAAGCAGTATTGGGGTGTGGCCATCTGCAGGTGGCACCGGATGGCCTATGGCACGACCACACCTCCCTTTGTTGCTTCTCCTATTCGGATCCTCTTTTATTCCTTGTTTTCTGATTTTGGGTAGGACTTTGCACCTACTAATCCATGGCGGATCAATTGCCTAGTTTGCCTAGGTTTAGTTTCGACCAGCAGGGTCTGATATACTGTGCAGGGCGCAAAAAACCTGATTTTTGCAAATTAATTAGGTTGATATTGAATCTTGTGAATTACCACAAAATTGATTGGATTCTGCGTGTTGACACAGAGTTATTTATTACCAGAGTGCAGCATGCTTTCTGACTGAGTACTTTTATGCAAACCTTAACCTTGATACTTCGGGAAATTTATGCTACTCAGCTGCGAGTGAACACTAATTGTCATGTCATATCAATATTAAGGGTTCAGCCGTGGAACACAGCACAGAAAGTATTCAATGAGTCCTATATTAATGAATAATACAGGCAGAGTGTCGAAATTTACAGAATATCCGGGATTGTTGCTACATGCACCATTCTGGATAAATTTCATGTAAACATAATTAATTGCTCAATTAATGCGCAAATGAAGAGGTTTTGTACTCATCACTTTTACATGGCTCTGTCTCTTTGCAGAATGACAGCATAATAAATGCAGGGTTTTACAATTTTAGCCCTGAACTAAAAACCACCATCAACATTAAGTCCCCTGCTTAGCACGTAACAGTTACATTGTTGCGGGGTAAGCATTAGATGGTGACAGACGAGGATAAAAATCGAAAGAGCTAGACAGGTAGAGGTTACCCAGAAAAGTTTGATTGACCTTCGGTAATAGGCATGAGCGGCTGGTGATCTTTGTACTGGTACGCTGCTAGTTTGGTCATGGAGCATTACAGGCCTGAGTGGCTGGTGATCTTTGTACTGGTATGCTGCTAGTTTGGTCATGGAGCATTACAGGCCTGAGTGGATGGTGATCTTGGCCCGCTGCTTGTTCGGCTATGGAGCGGTGCTCTTGCCACGCTGCTTGTTCAGCTATGGAGCATGAGTGTGGTGCGCTGCTTGTTCGGCTATGGAGCGGTGCTCTTGCCACGCTGCTTGTTCGGCTATGGAGCATGAGTGTAGTGCGCCCAGCCATCTATTCCCGTTCATGGAGCAAGAAGGAATCCTTCTTCTGTTCAAACTCTAGAAACTCCGTTCATATGAAAAGGGGTATCGACCTTCTTCTGTTTTTGTTGCTCGTCCGGCTCCATGCTTTCGTCTGCAGCGGCCGCCTCCTCTTTGTCACTGTCAGCATCTCGATCATAAGCGTTCCAATCGTCGGAGGCAAGGTAAGTTCACCTTGTCTTCGTATTTTAGCTGTGAGTGTAATATCCATGAGTAGTTGATCAAACTTGGACATTTAGCTCGGTATGAATGAATTTCTTTGTTAGCGGTGCTAGAGCGAGCGTCAACGACAACAAAACAATCTCCAATAATTATAATCAGCAGCAAGGAGACCCAGGAGAACTCAAGGTAGGTGCTCTATTCTATTTTGTGCATGTAGCCACCCAACGGTACCATCTATCTTCTCCAGGATATGTAATAAGGTTCTGACTCCAGAAGAATGAGTATCTAACCTCTCCAGTGGATTGCAAAATTTACCAAACTCCATTGTACTCTTAGGATAGATGGATGAAATATATGCTCGGCAATGATCACGTCAGAGCTAATCTTGGAGATTATGGTTGCGTTGTTGATCCATCCTTGACTTTAAGTTATTTTGTGCCAGGACTGCTAAGCCGTAATTAAAACGTTCTTTAAACTCCTGAGCATTGACCGGAATGAAATTGTGTTTATTCTGGCTCTTTAGTTCATAGGCTTGTTTTTTCCCTTCTGTTTGCGATGGTGATATGCTGGGGATGCTTGTATGGGCAAAATCTTTCGGAGCCGTTAAGTGAAGCAGACGAGCTGAGGGGCGTTCCATTGTTGTTGTTCTGCTATCAGGTCTTCAAGGACTTTGTTCCGAGCGACACCCTTTGAATTATCTTCTGAATCTTGGACTATTGTATCGAATGGGATGCGATGAGCAGTTCCCAGTTACACTTCTGTCTGGTCATAGATCCGATGGTGTGGCCGGATATGTGAATATCTATGCATCGTGCTTTTGGAGTCTTTGATGCATGTGTACGGATTCATGTTGAGAAATTCTTGCGGTTCGTAAAGCTTCGACGGTGACGATGTTGACATCAGAAATAACCTGGTTGAGGGAAGTGAAGGCATCCCATGCTGGTAGTTCCCATGTGTAATTATCCTGAGCCTATTTTCTCGTGGAAGATGCGCTTCTAATGCATTCACTGGTAAGGTGGTGACTGCGTTTAAACTTCTAAAACTGAAGGAGGCTTCAGTCCCCAAATGTAGCCTACTTTGATTGTATCACCTTGAATCCACTTCTATGGGATTTGATACAAGCTTATTGTACTCTCCTGGATGCGATGCTGGGACGCTTGGAACATCACATGGACGAAATATTCAGGAAAACGAAGAGGTAGAAGTTAGAGAGTTATGTTGTTAATCGTGACTCCCCCTGTTTCTTCAAGAAAAATGTTTCAGCCGCGTCTATGGAGTTATCTCATGAATCTTTAATTGTTGTCGGGGATGGACTGCGATGAGCAGTCCCCAGTCGCACTTCTCTTTAGTTACTGAAGTTGTTTTCTATGAGTAGGCTTGGGATCCGTCGTGGCCTCATAAAGTGTTGCAGGCGCCTTCCAGACAGAAGGGTGATGATATCCTTACACTACACCTTTTAAGAGTAGATGACCTTGTCGTGGCTATGGATTTTTGGTTGACAGTGTCTTTTGATCTTTGACAGTGAAGGGATTCCGTGTAGAGCCTTAGTCCTCAAGTGTGGTTTACATGTTTCTATCTTGTATGGTCGGTGGGTTAACCATGATAAAGATATAACCATCTTGCATCCGTACTGGTGACTCTATTACTTCTTCCATGTGAAACTAAAATATGGAGAAGTACGGATTACCTTTGTAATGGTTGTTGCTATGGCGAAGCTCTGGCTGGTATCAACAAACGAGCAGCAAAGGTTCTTGGCAGCAGCTGTGATCAGAAGAGACTACATTGTCGTGGGAACAAAATAGTTTGGCTGGAATTGCATGGGCGTCCATGGAAGCAAAGGGATTGGCTGGATGTGTAAGCGAGTAAAACTGTCCACGAGCACGATCTTTGGCGGGATGGGACAAAAGTGGCCACAACTACGAACCTTGGCTGGCTGCGATCTCGATCCTTGACAGGGAGGAGTGGCGGCTATGGGCACGAACCTTGGCAGGAGGGAGTGGCGGCTACGGCATGATCCTTGGCAGGAAGGATTGGCGGCTAAGGGCACGAACCTTGGCAGCAATGAGTGGCGGCTATGGCACGATCCTTGGCAGGAAGGAGTGGCGTGGCGGCCACGGCCACCGTGAGGTTATTTCTTCTTATCTTTATCTTTTCTTATTTCGGTGAAGTATCTCTTCCATGATTCTCTGCGTGCGGCAGCTTGCCTATTGTTGCTTGCCTGACACTGAGAATTTAGAACTTTCCAGGAAGAATTCCGTAGGTTTTCAGCTGTCACGTAGTCGAGAGTTTCGGCTTCTATTTATAGCTCATTCATAGGATTGATGTTCCCTTTTAGTATGTTGTAGAAGACTTCCATACGAATCGTTTGGTATATGTATCACTCCCAGATTCTTAACCAATTAGCACCAGTTTCAATTCTTCCGGAGGGAAGTGTAAAACGTTTCTGACGGAGTTCTTGCAAAATGACCCGTAACCTTTCTAAACCACATGCCATGTCCGTGGGTGACGCTGCTGATGAGGTGTCTCTCTTTGTGAGTTATCTGTTGATATGTTAGCACCAGCAGTATACTTGGAAATCGAGGGATTCAATTATGGATTTCTTGACGTAGTCATCGATGCCTGTTATTTTGCTGGAACATCCCGGTGTAGAATCTTACGGTAGGAAATTTAGAGAACTCTTCAGCATTACCCGCTTCCCTGGGCAAAGGAAATATGGGAAACGTGGACCCTTTTGGTGCAGTAATTTCTCGAATCTTCTTCTGCGTGAAGTTATCTCGGCTACGGATTCTTTCCTGACATGATGGTGCGGGAGCCGTTATCTTCTTGAGGGTGCTGTCTTGACGTGTCGGCTCCAGTAGATCTGAAGATGTCCCGGGCTTTCTCTTACTTGGGTTGGCATAATAGGCGAACCCCTATGAATGATTTAAAGATGTGTCAAGCCTCCTTTATTATTGTAGATAGACGAATTCCCAGAATTGCGCCATGATCTGGATCTATACATTTTACTGATGAAGTGGTAGCGGATACTCCTCACCATAAAATGGTAGTAGTGGTGGAATGGAGATAGACCCTCGCTTTCGTGATCTCTGCAGGTGCCTTTCTAGGACTCCACTGGTGTTGAGATTTGTTGTCAACTATCTCCATACTGAAACAACGGCTTATGCGAATCTTTCCTTTTATCTCCCTGGGTGTGGACCCTGGAGACATTAATATCGGTGATAACTTTGAGGCGTTTTCGGCTTGTCCATATATAACTTATGGTGTTGCAAATGTGGCTGCTCCATTCGGACCTCGAGAGAAGCCATCGTTCCTTCCTAAGTAGTAATAACGTCTTCATGTGTCTTCACGCGGCTTTATGGTCCTTTCATCTGGGAGATTTATTGTTGCTCAGTTATCCAAGGCATTTCCAGTAGCATTGCTTGAAATAACATTTTTGTGAAGCTTCTTAGCGAGCGGAACACCGGAATTGAAATTGGTTGTTGAACCTAAATTGAGTTTAATGATTGAATTGGATCTAAGATCCACCCTTTTGAAATTGAGAAAAATGGAATGAATCCTGAGAAAATGATTAGCAACCGAGAGATTAATATCCCACTGTGGTCGCCAGTTGTTTTGGGGTAAAAACTATTTCTGCTGGTTTTGGTGTTGATGAGAAACAAATTTAGACCTAAACAAATGCACTGCACGGGAGTACTTTAGATTCTAAAGATCAATCTGTATAATCCATGCATAAACCAAGAAATGCCCGTTCCAATCTTGCTTCGGTCACAAAGTGAAGGAGAAGGGTTGGTCTTAGGGAGGGAAGCGAAGAAGGTGTTGAGACCAGAATGGTTAATTCTGAAGGTGTGGCTATTTATGACTTGTATTAGAATATGGAACTGGCTTGCGGAATGTAAGCTATCAGTTCTTTTGTGTATTTCTGGATACTTGTGTTGTTGTTAACCAAAACTCTGTTGTCTTGTTGAAATAGGTAGAAACCTATTTATACAAGTCATAATTGAATGCACCCTGATCTCATAGGAAGTAGGAGTAGTTGAGTGATGGAGAAGTGGGGTAATGTGTAAGTGCCAGAAACCACGCCCCCATTATGAAGGAAACGAGTTTGTTTACACCCACTACTTTTTGCCGCCACTAACTGCCCTGCTTTCCTGACATTTTCTTATAATGGGCGTGTTGCACGTCACACGCTGTAAACCGCCAGACCAATACCCTGATGAGCATCCCCCAGTTTGTGACATGTTTGATTTCTCGAGTATTTTCGTGGAAAATGTGTAGCAGATTGCCGAATAGGTCTTGTATGCAAGACCTAGCTATTCTGATTAATTGTATGCCAACTAAGTAGCAGATAGCAATGGGTGGAAAGTCAAAGTCAGGAGACTTGTCGCAAGAGAATAGCGTGTGATGCTATTAGGTTAGTCTTGGTTGGTCGCCTAAGACTTACTATAGGCCGGTCAATTCCATGGCGAATTTGGACGGCTGAGATTGTAATTCATGAGATAAGGTGGCCGTTGATTATGGCCACATTCCGTTGGCACCTGGTGATGGCATAGTGGCGCCAGTGGCATGGTGACACGATTGGCACATGCCAGTGGCATAGTGGCACGAATAGCGCCTGGCGTAGCCGTGGTCGTTATATCTTGGCATATTGGTGTTGAATCCAAATATGGCTTAGCAATATTGGCTCTAGTTGCCATATCAAACTTAATGCCCTAGGTAGCATTATTTGGCATGGTTGGCGTAGCAACCTTACTTAAATTATGGTTTGGCATGCCAAAACCCTAATTAGCGCGTGTGGCATGTGGCCGTGGCACAGTGACATTCTTTGTGCAGATGGTGCCATGGACGCGTCAAAGGAATTATGGCAAGGCCATAATGTGGGAACGACCACAGGCGCAAGGATAGCCATGGGTGGCCATAGCATGGCGCCATTTTTAGGGTTTCCTGGGTCCCGCATGGCTTGTGACATGTTGTAGGGCCAAAGTGGAGTAATTTGGGCCACAACCGTAAATTAGGGTTTCGACTAGTGTTGCTAAAGCAATTCTGAATAGAATACCCTGATTGAAGTCCGTTATGGCGTTGGCCACGAACAGAAAGTGGGTTAGCACGTAGCTGCGCTATTTGCGGCACATTGCCACGTTACTGCGGCGGAGTGGCATGTTGGCATGCCGATTAGCACGTTGGCGCAGCATGGCACGTTTGGCATACCAATTAGCATGTTGGCGTGGTGTGGCATGTTTGGCATGCCGATGTTGGTGTGGTGGCCGTTTGGCATGGTTTGGCATTTTTATGCGCGTGGCGGATTTAGAATGACCTGATTGGTCAATAGAAAAGGGGCCGGCCAAACATAGGGCATGGCCACATCTTTAGTGCGCGTGGCGCATTTAAAGCGACCTGATTGGCCGATAAGAAAGAGGGCCGGAAAGTATGGGCCCAGCCACATCTCATGTGCATGTGGCGGATTTAGAGCGACCTAATTGGTCGATGGGAAAGAGGAGGCCCTGCAAGCAACATGGGGGTGTGGCCATCTGCAGGTGGCGCCGGCTGGCCTATGGCATGGCCACACCTTCCTTTGTTGCTGCTCATATTCGGATCCTCTTTTATTCCTTGTTTTTTGATTTTGGGTAGGACTTTGCACCTACTAATCCATGGCGGATCAATTGCCTAGTTTGCCTAGGTTTAGTTTCGACCAGCAGGGTCTGTTATACTGTGCAGGGCGCAAAAAACCTAATTTTTGCAAATTAATTTTGTTGATATTGAATCTTGTGAATTACCACAAATTTGATTGGATTCTGCGTGTTGACACAGAGTTAAGGTTTATCTATCACAAAAAAAAAAAAAAAGGTAGCTAGCTCGGCTGGTCATCCACGTTCCTCAAAGGTTGATGCGCCCCATGAGGTCTCAATTTCGAGCCCCCGATGGCGTAGTATTACAGAATTTGACATCAACAAATGCCGTTGTTTACATTTGAATAACAAAATCTTTTACTCCCCCTAAAGGCAAGATAGGTAAATATTCAATCCGAACACCTTTATTATTCCCCGTTTTTAGTATGAAATACTACACAGCAATATGATATGTTTCTCCCCCTTAGTCAATGCTTTACTCTTTCGTTAGGTATAACGTTTAAGCACAATTGTCCTTTCCTAGTGATTAAAAATCACTTGTTTACTCCATATATTTCTCCCCCTTTTTGTCATAAAATGACAAAGGTTAGAGCAAATAAAGGACAAACCGAAAGGATCTTACAAATCTATAAGACTTGTATACAACCTATAAGAGTTAAGCATGAAGGTTTCACATACCATTTTAGATAACCAATATTAAAACCGAAACTACAAAAGTAATTTAGTTTCAATGTGTTATCAAGGAAATAAATTCCCAAAGCAATTTTCCCTATAATCCAACAAATCAACTAAGATACTGTTAAAGCACTGCTCGGTCGAACTCGCAAGCGTTGCTATCTCAAGCTTGTTTGTCAAGTTTAGTTTCCAAAACTATAAGTATTGATTTCTAGTCTACTTATAGCTAAGTCTCGGATTAAGATAGAAAGTGTAGTTGAGCATTAGACTTCACGACTTTCATCCATTGAAGACGAAGAACTACTTAGGGGAGCTTGTGGAACTTCATCAACAAAAGGTATGTGGAGACTTGAACTCATCTATCACTTAAAAGTATATCTACCCCATCTCCTATTTAAGACAAAAGTCGTATAGCTATATAGACTTTAATTATACACATTTGGTAAGCTTTCTCTTTAACCAAGTTCATCTTATATTCTTGACGAAAATTAAAAGATGATCATGTGAAAATCGCCTGGTAACATCTTACATGATTTGTGTGAGACAGTCATATGATGTAGACTCAGAATGTTTTGTATTGATCTATCGATAACTTGAAAATTGCTTTGAAGCTAGTAGTTTGTGTGAGACAGCTATTGTCGTCTTCTAAGAATGTTTCAATGATTGAGATGCGAGTTTAAAACAATTAACCATGAATGGATATAGCACAGTATGCGTACTTGTATGCTAACTATTGCAAGTTATTCCAAGTCCGGGAACCATAGTATGCATACCCGTATACGTACTGGTTGGTTAGTTGAAAGTCCAGGAACATAGTATGCATACCCGTATGCGTACTTGCGTAAGTTCAAGTCCGAAAATCAACTGAGTTTGGAGGTATGCGTACCCGTTCGCATACTGGTGAACCCAAACAAAGTCCGACCACTTCGGTATGCGTACCCGTTCGCTTACTTGAGTAGGTTATGTTCTAAAATCGGTTTGTTCATGAACTAATACATTTATATAATAAGGAATGCAATCTTTTGCAAACCATAGCTATAATGTTCATGAATTGATTCGACTGAATCAAAGTCGATTTTTATTGTGTCTTGTATACTTCTATGAGAATATAAATAATTGAACAACTCTATAACTAGTTTCATTTGAGTCATTGAACTAGTTGTGATTGAGATGAACAAGGTTGATATGAAAGTGTTCATATGGCTAACTTAGGTTAACTATTGTTGAGCCAACAAGGTGTACACGTTTAGGTACGGTTACTCATATCTAAATAAAGTAACTTTTCATTTGTGTGTAACAAGCTAAGTTCGATCTAACGGTTGAAAGATATTAGCTTGAGTCTAATCAGGTTTTCATCTAATGGTGAATATTGAATGCTTTGTTACCAAGGTAACATTGATTGCAAACCCTGATTTGAAGACTATATAAGGGAGAACTCTAGCAACTGGGAAACCTAATCCCCACACCTCTTATGTGATACTAGTTACGACTAGAGTCGATTCTCCTTTAACCTAGGTTTTTCCAAAACCTTTATAGGTTAACGACTTAAAGACTTCATTGGGATTGTGAAGCCAGACCCAACTATTTTCTCTATAGTTGCGTGTTCTGATCTTGTTGTTTCCTATCGTGATTGAGTACTATATTCTCTAAGATTTGCTTGATATTTAATTTCCGATAGGCAAGATAAAAAGTAGTCACAAACATCTTCGTCTCATCGTTTGTGATTCCACAATATCTTATTTCTCCACCATACGATTAAGATTATTTTGAGGTGATTGATATTACTAGGCTGTTCTTCGGGAATATAAGTCCGGTGTATCAATTGGTTCATGTTCACCTTGATTTATCAAAAGACGGAACAAAACTCGTAGGTATTTCTGTAGGAGACATATTTATCTATTTAATAGACTTTTCTTTGTGAGACAGATTGGTTATCAAGTCTTCGACTTTGGGTCGTAGCAACTCTTAGTTGTGGGTGAGATCAGCTAAGGGAATCAAGTGCGTAGAGTCCTGCTGGGATTCAGAGGCGTAAGGAATGCGACTGTACCTTAATCAGTGTGAGATTGGTTAGGGCTCAACTACATTCCAGTCCGAAGTTAACTTAGAGTAGGCTAGTGTCTGTAGCGGCTTAATACAGTGTGGTGTTCAAATCTGGACTAGGTCCCGGGGTTTTTCTTCATTTGCGGTTTCCTCGTTAACAAAATTTCTGGTATCTGTGTTATTTCTTTTCCGCATTATATTTTCTATATAATTGAAATATCACATGTTGTGCGTTGTTCAATCAATTAGATAATCCAACCTTTGGTTGTTGATATAAATTGATTGGCACTTGAACATTGGTCTTTGGTACCGTTCAAGTTGTTTCACATAATAATCAGGCTCGCGGATTTCTATTTGTTTGATTTGCTGATTATATTGTGAAACAGAGATACAACTCTTGGATATATTTCTATTGATTGATTCCGACTGTCTAGTTGATTCTCTTGGAATTATATTGGAGTTTGTCCATACAGATTGCCTAAACGAAATATTGGGTGAGGTTGTTAGACCCCTGCTTTTTCAATTGGTATCAGAGAAGGCAAACATGTTTAAGACCTCATAAGTATGTGTTTGTAGCGATCTGACTCTATGGACAGAAGTTCTATCTCTGATAAACGCATCACCAGAGATAAAAAATCTATTTTGATGAAATCTATTAAAGAGAAAGACTTGTCGATCTCACATATATATGAACATTCTGTTCCTACGAAATAGACAAGTATTGATATGTGTTCCCCTGATGTTCTTACTAATGAATCTGATTCAGAAGTAGAAAGGGAAGCAGCCCGAGAGAGTACAGCGATTCTAGAACTTGTTGGAATCCAGGCAGTTGAAATCAACAGGATGAAACACAAGGTTAATACAATGTTTGGTATGGTAAAAGTTCGTGATTCCCAACTAAAGGTTCTTCGTAAGGAAAATGTTATAGTTTGTTCATCACGAACCTTACTCGAGGCTAAACTCAAAGAAGATGCCTGTGAAATTGGACGACTATTGAGTAATCTCTCTATTCAAGATAAAAGTCGTTCTGGGGAGTCTGTCATACCAAATACTTCTGAATCTGCTGTGATATTAGAAAATGTGACTAATTATAATCATGTTTCTCAAATGAAAACATCTTCAGAAGCTAAACTGCAAACCCTTCCTATTGATAAAGAAGAACCTGGTTCTTCCAATAATCATGGATTTACCTTTTCCCATGGAAGGAAGATATCTTCTAACGATGTTGCTAATGCTACACACTTTAATCACTCCAGTGATCAGAAAGTATGTCTTTTTTTGTGATTCAAAAGGACATGTTGATGTGAATTTTAAAATTGTAGTAATAGTGGTGATAGGATTCTCGAACTTGTGAAGGATAACTTTAGACTTAAATTTTAAAACTAAAATATAAAAAATCACTGATATTTAAAACAAACACTGACAAAGTTGATATCAATATTAAAAGAACACTGAGGCTAAGATTCCACTATTTTTCCAAGTTCAAAGTGATTTTATCTAGTATTTATATTTATTCAATTTTTGCGTTTAATTTGATTCTAAGCTATTGCAACATGTAGATTTTCAAAAAAACAAGTGTAAATCCAAAGTATAAAGCATCAAGAACCTATGGCTAAGCATGCTCTATCAAAAGAAATAACAATTGCTTAACAAAAATCATTCAAACAATTATATATCAAGGCAAATAATCATAAAAATAATTGAAATAAAATAAATAAAATAGATTATACCACTTTTTATTGGAAAAATAGCTTCCTCTATCGCCTCAGCAATGGGGTTTAGCTCCTCATATTAATCATAATCTCAAAATACATGTTTATGGCTCAAAAGTTGATTAAAAGGGAGTAAGGTGTTAAAGCAGTGGATTCTGTAGTTGCTGAAGGTCTAAAACAGAAGTCGGAATCGTTGCTGAAGGGCTTCGGTGATTGCAGGAAGGTGTGACCGTATCTCGTTGTCACTGAAAATAAGTCTGCCTCTGCAACTGACTCCGAGGGTCTTATGTTCTTCGTGTTCTTCTTTTTCGCAGCAGCAGAAACAAATTTCAACTCGTGATTTCAGCTCTCTGTTCTCTTCTAAACTTCTCCAAAGTGTTCCCAACCCTTCCTTAGCCTCTCTAGAGCTTATATATACCTCACAGCTCGGTTTAAACTCGATCAAAATCTCTTTTTTCTTCCCCAAAAATAAATTTTTCTTCTCGGCCAAGTTTTGGATATTCTAACCTGTTTAATCACTTCACCTCCTTCCTGAATTATCCAAACTATCCTCTTATGCTTCTACAAACAAATCCTTGCAAAATATAGCACGTAACTTCCAAATATAATTCGAAACTTGCCTGTTTCCATTTTTTTTTCTTCCCTGTTTTATAAAAACCCGATCATTCAGCCCATTCTAATCGATACAAACAGATGTACCAACCCTATTTACTCCATTCAAGTCCATCCCAACTTAGTTTGGCGATTGAATCTCGATAAAACACTTCCAAAATTTGCTCAACAGTTTACGCAGGCGAGACAATTGGTTTCCCGCCAAAACAAAATTTCAAACGAAGGGGATGACCTCCCCTTATCCAATCCCGGTCTGTGCTTAGCAGCTGTCTGGAAATGGGTTACCCCTTATCCAAGATGAGAGTCCGAATAGCAAATGTCATTCCAGGTGCCTTCAACAACTTTTCGAGCTAATTTCGCCGCAAAAGCCTATTTTTCCAAAAACACCTACAAGGGATAAAATACCAAAATTAGTACAAAAATGGGTACTAACACTATACATAAAAGAGATGAAAATAGACACATAAATGCGTCTATCACATGTTCAACGGAAGAGCAAACTAAAGCTGAATGACAATTACTTCGGTCGACTTTAGCACACCTTAGATTTAATACTCAAAGGTATAACTGACATTCGGATGTCTAAACCTATCGGTTTTAGTACTCACCCTGTGAATTCTTCCAGGAAAGTCAGTTCAATATGCTCATCGAACGTTCGAACCAATTTTAGCATTAATACAAATCGTTCAAGGAGATTCCAGAAAGATTCTTCTCAACATAATGTGAAGAATGATGTTCAAGATGTGAAAAGGGTTCTTGTAGATGGAAGCAACATTGGAGATATGAAGGACAACCTTAATATGATAATTGAAGGATACAATGATCTTATCAACAGGCTGTCAAAATCCTCCATACATACTTCTTTTGGTAAGGACTCGAACTTTGTCTCATATTTTGATGACAACAAGTTTTATGATAATTTTTCACATCAAAAAGGGTTCTCTCCTAGAATTGAAAGGAAAAAGAGACTGAACCGTGAACACCATTCATTTAATGAGCTTAGGGCTCATACTTGTGCTAATTAATCACAAGGTTGAAACCTCACTCAAAAAAATCCTGGTTGATTGAGATATGGTCAGGTATACTTATTGGTAAAAATACTTTCTGCTTAGTTGAGTTATTTTCTTATCGTCCATAGCTAAACTATTGTGTACAGATAAGCTGTACCTAAGTATTGTTTGTGTCTCGTGAATCTCATCATTTTTTTTTATTTTTTGAAATTTTTTGGTGCAACCAAGTTGCATGCTACTCTTAGGCTCTAAATTTTCCTCTTGGGAGAATATAAAATTTATTGAGCTAAGATTTGTGAAAATATTCACTTAGCAATATTTTGATGTGCAAACAGTTTTTCCTGGGTTGCCTTTTCAGTAGTTTTTGTGTTTTTCGTTTATGGGTCAAGGCTGTGTTTGTACAGGTACCCATGTTACTTGTCACAAACTGTCTTTAGAAACCCTAAAATCCTTCTCCATGAGAAACCATTAAAATACCAATCCTATTGAGTCACGTGCGCGTACTCTAGGTTATTCTTTTGTGTCAAGAATGTCATCTCCTTCTCGCACTTGTGATTTTGCAAAAGGTTTTCTTGACAAAGGTATTGTTTTCGGGTACAAAGGGAAGAAGAAAAGAACCCTAGTAGAAGTTGATGATATCAAGTATCAAAATCCTGATGATTATTCTGATATCTCATGCTACTATGCTTATACTCATCAAGATGTTGAGAATGATGAGATGGTTTCGGCCGAAGTGGTTCACGATTTTCTTAAATACTTTGAGGAAGCAAAACTGCAGCTCGTTGATACTATGAAGGGTCTCGATGTGTTAAGAACTGAGTTGAAAAAGGTTAACTCTGACCTTGTTCTCATAAAGACACATGTTAAAGATCTTCTCAATGAGGATATCTTCTCTGAAGAAGCAGTGGATGTTGTCAATCACAAGCTCAAAGGTCTCAAGACTCGTGAGGGTTCAGGAAAAGCCCTTTGATTTCAGTTCATGGTCGGTTTTGATGGTTTAGGAGTCTTTTTGTCTTTAATTAGCTTGTTTATTTTTATTTTTGTCTAGGAAACTTCTTATGAGAATTTATTCTTGTGTTTTAAAAAGGATAACTAGGGTTTGGAATAGCAATTATTGTGAGTACACATAGCTATTGTCAACGATTTTCATCTTGCAATGTTTTTTAGGTTTATTTATTTAAATTCTAAAGTTTATTTGGAAGATGATTTTGCAGTATTAATCTTCATTGGTTTTATATATTGCAAAAATTATTATGGGATATGAGTGTTTGCATCCGTGAACTGTGATTGTCCCATATATGTCAAAAGTTAAGTCTATTATATGTCTTTATGCAAATATTGATGGAAAATAGAATTAACTTTTGATAACAAAGATTAAGTCTATAATATCATTATGCAAATATTGATGAAAATAGAATGAACTTTTGATAACAAAGATTAAGTTTATATGTCAAAAGTTAAGTCTATTATATGTCTTTATGCAAATATTGATGGAAAATAGTATGAACTTTTGATAAAAAAAATTAAGTCTATAATATCATTATGCAAATATTGATGAAAATAGAATGAATCTTTGAATATTCCGCAGTATTGATCTTTCCCTGATCCACTTCTATGTGAAAGTACTGTCCGGCCCGTAAGTTCTCTTATGTGAGCATTTCCGATTAAATTAATCATAGGTTCTCTTGTGGTTAATTTAATTGAGTTTTATGGATACAAATTCATGTTTCATGTAATTTGTTAATGTCCAAAAAAATCCTTATTTTCTTATAAAAGTAAGGTCGCTCTTGTTGTTCTCTTAGGAATGACATTTTATGGGGGAGAGTTCTTAATTGAACTTGTGCTTAATTGCCAAATCTTTGTGGGGAGTGCGGCTGTGGAATATTGTAGGAGTTTTCTTGTATCTTTATAAACTCCTTGATGAATACACTAAGTTTCGACTATGTGAAATCATCGATTTTTTTTTATATGTTCTCTTTTAGTCATGAAGTATCTCAATGATAATTTCATAATGATCCCACTAGTTTTCGTACCTTTGCCAATTTATATTGACAAAAAGGGGGAGAATTAATGTGTAGTTCACACTACAAATACATATGGTTTACGGATCATTATGTAAGGAGGAGTGGTTTTCATTATGAGATGAAGTATTGACTAAGGGGGAGTAATACATATCACCATAGTAGTGTTGTCAAAGTTGTGATACAATTGGACTTTGATGATGTGTAATAATACTATGACATTGTATAACAATGATTGAGAGCTATTGTTTTCTCATTGTTATAGCTACAGATCTTCAACAACTATGATGCTGAGTTGAACACCTTCAGAATCACTGGAGTACTTGGAAGTGACGAATATTTCGATTAATGTTGAAGAACCAAGGAAATCAAGCATTTGGATGAGAAGCTACAAAGTTTATTTATTTTGTAATCCATATGTATTGATAGTTTTGTTACTAAAATTGACAAAGGGGGAGATTGTTAGAGCACTGCTCGGTCGAACTCGCAAGCGTTGCTATCTCAAGCTTGTTTGTCAAGTTTATTTGCAAAAACTATAAGTCTTGATTTCTAGTCTACTTATAGCTAAGTCTCGGATTAAGATAGAAAGTGTAGTTGAGCATTAGACTTCACGGCGTTCATCGATTGAAGACGAAGAACTACTAAGGGGACCTTGTAGAACTTCATCAACAAAAGGTATATGGAGACTTGAACTCATCTATCACTCAAAAGTTTATCTACTCTATCTCCTATTTGAGACAAAAGTCGTATAGCTATATAAACTTCGATTATACATGAAAAAACGAGGGTACCCAAATACACCACAATCTTTAAAATATCCACCTATAAGTCCTCTTACCGAAAGTGATTGTCTATGGACAACGTCGAGACAATACGACAAATCGGTATTCACACTTTGTGTAATCGTCTATGTATACGAGATCGAGACAATACAACAATCAAAGTGTGATTACTTGATAATAGGTTCAGACTTAACCAAACTCTATAGGATCACTATCAAGTAATACGGAGTTAACATTTGTGTATTTTACTTTTAATTATAATAAACAATTATAATTGCGGAAATAGAAAAGTAAAAGACACAGCAAGATTTTGTTAACGAGGAAACCGCAAATGCTGAAAACCCCCGGGACCAAGTCCATAATTGAATACTGTCAGAATTAAGCCGTTATACAAAATCTAAACCAAACTTCGTATAGTTGAGACCAAGCAACTAAACCTAGTTCACTTAGTTTCTTCAGTATCCCTGCGCTTCCGACATTCAATAAGTACACGCACTGGAACAATTCCTTTAGATCGTATTCCAAACAGTAAAGGAACAATAAATCTGTTTGATAACAACTCTATTGATTCTTTCCAGATAAAGATATCTCAAGTCATATGCAAAGGCTATTTCATTTAAACTAATAAACTCCTTTGCCTGGTTAGATCAATCCAATCTCTATTACCTAAGTAATAATATTCGGATTTGTAACAATAAAAATAGAACTCAAAAGAACTCTTAGGTGTTTCCGATCTCACGCAACTAATCAATCGAATAAATCCGATTCTAGTTGGATCCCAGCCGATCAAGGTTTGTGCTACACAAAGATATGAGAAACCAATAAGAAATCTTCTTCGTCTTCAAATCTTCTTTAATCTTCAATTAAAACAATACAACACCACTTGAATCTCTTGTGATCAATCACGCACAGAACGGAGTCTGTTAATAATGGATTATCACAAGATGTCTTTTGATCTACAAACAGTTCTAAAGATCCCGTCGATACTTCGATCTAGTTTGAGTGAATCTTATATCAGAAGAGAAGATTCTCAAGAATAAACAAACTAGGTGCAATCAAAGTTCAACTACCATTAGTCAATCAAATCTATCGAAAACTAATAAACTGCAATTATCTAGTTTCCCACTAACGGTACTCGTAGAGCTTCTTGATCCCACAGAAGTATTTAAACGAGAGATCGTAAGAGATTTCGCCTAATTAGGGTACTTTCCTCTCCGAATAGACGGCTCCACCAGAAACAACAAAAAGATGAAGTTTGCCTGGCTCTTAGGATGGTTTGCTAGAAATGCGAACTTAGGTATTTATAGACCAAGGATGTTTGGACACCAAGGAATTACCAAAACCGAAAGTATTCTCAAGATATGCAATAAATGCCCATTCGATTTTCATAATTCCAGGAAATGCTTTGTCCAATATTTTCCGAAATCTCTCAATAGAAAATCTCCAATTAGTAAATGCACATTACTAATTTTTATTCTCTAGAGATATGCATTTAATTGCTGGTATTAAAGCATATAAAACTAATAACCTTAATTAAAAGATTCTTCATTTATTTCGGACCGGGATCTCCTTGAGTAATTAAGGAATATCCTTGATAATAAAAGATAAGAGTTACTGTTCGTGTTTAAAGTATGTTGACATCTTTTTGTTTGTAAATCCTCTTTCATATTTACAATCTTGGAATCGATCATACCTCACTTCCAAACAAGTTTAGAATTGGTTCATCTGTATTCCAGGACAACTATGTGATTGATCAAGTATCAAATCACAATCATAGGTTCAATCGGTTCTACTAATCATAAGGATCGGTTCTACCTCAATATGGATTACTTGTGATCGAACATACAAGTTACCAGGACCAGTTACATCAGTTACCAGGATCGGTTACGTCAATTACCAGGACCGGTTACCATATACTGATAATATTGCTTGTGATCGGTTACACAGGTCACTAGGATCGGTTACACCAATTAAAAGGATCAATTACACAATTCTTTTGGGATCGGTCACACCAATTACTAGGTCGCACCAATTACAAATATCGATCATACCACCTTAGGTGATTACTTAGGATCGGTTACACTTATTAATAAAAACCAGTTATACCAAATCATAAGTCAGGCACTGTGATTAGTTATACCAAGATACATAACAAGTTATGATCGGTTCTACTAACTCACACATATTGGTAATCCAAAGATATGCAATGAATAACAATACCAATAAGCCTAGCGATTTCCCTTTCGATTCATAAAACAAGTTCATGAATGTACTTCCTTTAAACAAAATGTAAACATTGTTTCCTAGGATGAAATATTCTCCTTTACCCTACACATAATCACAATAGCATTCATACGATTATGTCGATGTCATATATACGAAGTTCAAAAGATAAGCGTTATACTTCGTATTCTAATTCCTTAACACTATGATCATGTGATCATGTCTCACTACTAGAGTATAATAATCATTCACAGCTTCGCAGTTATGTTTTCAATATAGCACGACTTGAAAGATACGTTTGGAATGAAACAGTTCAAGTCAATATTACCAACCTCGAGAGGAAGGATGATGTCGTCGTTGTAGCTTGTCACTTCTTCACATTCTTCAGGTCTTCGAGTAATACTTGTATGTCTCATAATCCTAGACTTTCTAGTCTAACCTATACGAAGTTGTCTCTAGTACATAATCAAGCGACTCTTAGATGAGTTTTGATTCACTAAAATATGACAACCAAACTTGACATACCAACACTTGGTGGGTTCAACCGAGCTATGCTCTAACAATACACATTTGATATTTTGAGCTGAGTTTAACTTGCTTACATATTTCTCGAAATATGTGTTGGTAAGCTTTCGCTTTAACCAAGTTTATCTTATATTCTTGACGAAAGTCAAAACATGATCATGTGAAAATTGCCTGGTAACATCTGTGTGAGACAGTCATTTGATGTAGACTCGGAATATTTCGTATTGATCTATCGATGACTTGAAAATTGCTTTGAAGCTAATAGTTTGTGTGAGACATCTATTGTCGTCTTCTAAGAATATTTCAATGATTGAAATGGGAGTTTAGAACAATTAACCATGATTGGATATAGCACAATATGCATACTTGTATGCTAACTATTGGAATTTATTCCAAGTCCGGGAAACATAGTATGCATACCCGTATGCCTACTGGTTGGTTAGTTGAAAGTCCGGGAACTTAATATGCATACCCGTAAGCGTACTGGCGTAAGTTCAAGTACGGAAATCAACTGAGTTTGGAGGTATGCGTACCCATTCGCATACTGGAGAACCAAAACTAAGTCCGGCCACTTAGGTATGCGTACCCGTTCGCATACTTGAGTAAGTTATGTTCAAAAATCGGTTTGTTCATGAACTAATACATTTATATAATAGGGAATGCTATTTTTTGCAAACCGTGGCTATAATTTTTATGAATTGATTCGAGTGAATCAAAATCGATTTTGCTTCAATTGTGTCTTTTATACAGCTTATGAGAATATAAAAAATTGTGAATATTGAATGCTTTGTTACCAAGGTAATATTGATTGCAAACCATGACATGAAGACTATATAAGGGAGAACTCTAGCAACTGGGAAACGTAATCCCCACACCTCCCGTGTGATACTAGTTGCGACTAGAATCGATTATCCTTTAACCTAGGTTTTTCCAAAACCATTATAGGTTAACGACTTAAAGACTTCATTGGGATTGTGAAGCCAGACCCAACTATTTTCTCTGTAGTTGCGTGTTTTGATCTTGCTATTTTCTATTGTGATTGAGTACTATCTTCTCTAATATTTTCTTGAGATTTAATCTCCGATAGGTAAGATAAAAAGTAGTCACAAACATCTTCGTCTCATCGTTTGTGATTCCACAATATCTTGTTTCGCTACCATACGATTAAGATTATTGCGAGGTAATTGATATTACTACGCTGTTCTTCGGTGTTCACCTTGATTTATAAAAAGATGGAACAAAACTTCTAGGTATTTCTGTGGGAGACAAATTTATCTATTCAATAGACTTTTCTGTGTTGACAGATTGGTTTATCAAGTCTTTGACTTTGGGTAGTAGCAACTCTTAGTTGTGGGTGAGATCAGCTAAGGGAATCAAGTGTGTAGAGTCCTGCTGGGATTCAGAGGCGTAAGGAACGCGACTGTACTTAATCAGTGTGAGATTGGTTAGGGATCAACTATATTCTAGTCCGAAGTTAACTTGTAGTAGGCTAGTGTCTGTAGCGGCTTAATACACTATGGTGTTCAAATCTGGACTAGGTCCCAGGGTTTTTCTGCATTTGCAGTTTCCTCATTAATAAAATTTCTTGTGTCTGTGTTATTTATTTTCCGCATTATATTTTATATATAATTGAAATATCACAGGTTGTGCGTAGTTCAATCAATTTGATAATCCAACCTTTGGTTGTTGATATAAATTGATTGACACTTGAACATTAGTCTTTGGTACCGTTCAAGTTGTTTCACATAATAACCAGGCTCGCGGATTTCTATCTGTTTGATTTGCTGATTACATTGTGAAACAGAGATACAACTCTTGGATATATTTCCATTGATTGAGTCTGACTGTCCAGTTGATGCTCTTGGAATTATATTGGAGTTTGTCCATACAGATTGCATAAACAAAATATTGGGTGAGGTTGTTAGACCCTCGCTTTTTCAGATACTTAATTCTCTTGTTGAACTGATTACGTATGTACAATCGCTTATTTCGATAAGATCAAAATAAAGATCAGAATTAACTTTATTTTTCTCATCAGGCTTTAATTATTCGGACAATAACTTAGACCTTTCCCTTTAGACAAGACAAACACTAGGTTAGTTAACTAACTTTTCTTGTCAAGGCATTCAGCTAGACTTGAATAACCGAATCCTCAAATTGATAAGTCTAACTAAGATAAGAATTAACTTAGTTTCTCTTATCCAGAATCAATATGACTAAACAAATGATCCCTTAATTTTGTTAAGCCAAAAACAATAGATACAAACAAAAATAAATTGACTTGCAATTGTTTTTCTTAACCGGACGCAATTGAATCAAATATATACATTACAACACCGCAATTGCACCGAATTTCGTTAAGCAAAAACACTTGATATCCAACAATAGAAAAGATACCAAACCATAAGTCAAATGAATTGACACAGTTTTTCTTAACCGAAAATAATTGAATCACATAAATATTCCATACACAATAATGGAACATATCAATTGTACCGACATTTTGTTAAGAAAAAGCAAAATATACGCAATATAAACAGGCTTTTCTTAAACAGGAAAAACGATTAACTAATAATAAAATCGTTACCTCAATTTCCGCATCCACTTCTCCCCAAAAAGATATATCATTAAGCGCAAGTTCAAATAAGAACTCTTTCCCTGTGTGTTGTCATCCTCTCACAAGAACAAAAGAACAACAACAAAAGCAACCTTTACCAGAGAAAGGTTGAATCGGTTTTAACTAATCATGCCAATAGTAAAAGTTGAAAACCCGAAACACATATGTTATGCTAAACACAACTTATATAAACATAAATTGATTCAACATATTGTGACTTTTTACATATGAGTTTCAATCGGAACACCTTATGATCCTTTGATAAATCCTGCTAACATGAGATAGAACTTAATCCTGCTAAATCAAAAAGCCACACAAATCATAAGGACAACACCGTATGAGATCAAATATTAAGGTTAATAAAAACCGAGATCAGACATCTCATAAATCAGAAATCACATAGCAAAAATATAAGCATTCATTCACAGGCTATGCAATCGGAAAATATCACATGAAACAAAAATTATAAAAATAATAATTTTATTCATAAATATTAATGATAGTTTTATTCAAAATAGACCTTACACAAAAATATCGAAATAAATCAATGCATTGATGTCTATTTTCTGGATGAGACTTAAGAGGTAGAACACTTCTTATCTTCGAGCCATTTTTGACATTCTTTTTCTAGTTCTGACTTTTGATCTCCTTCGCCCTTCCAAAACTCTATATCAATGTTCATGATACCTTGCAGAGTTTTTGTATCTTTTCGAGCGGCAAAGGCTAACTGTTTCTGAATACAGTTTAATTGTCTGCCAAGACTCTTAAGATGGACCAAAAGATTCTCAGTCTTGTTGTTAGAAATATGTGAATTCCCTACAACGATTTGTTCTTTGGCACAACTTCCAATCATTTTATTTTTGATATTTTCAAAGACAACATTAGTGCTTCTGATGTCATCAAAGTCATCTCTCATCATGTTTTCACAGATTTTGGTAATGAGACATGGAAATCCGAGATTTCTCTTGATTCATGGAGATGAAATGGAATTTGATATCTTGATCATTTGATTGATAATGATCCCACAAAGATCAACTTTTGAATCACCTTCCAACAGAAAGTAAACAAGTTCTACAAATTTCTTATTCCAAACTGACTTGTCTCTTGTACTTGCAAACATAGTTACTATAGTAAGTTTTCCGAAAACCCTTAAGTGAAAAGGTATATCTTTGGTTGGTAATCTACCTTATTCCCCGTCAATCCTTTTTCCAATGATACGGGTTGAAATGGTATCATGTTCAATTTCAACTCCGGTAATCATGTGATTACATTTCACATTGTACTTGATGATGTTTGAGATCGTCTTACGATTGACATAGTGAATATCACAACCAACAAGAGTTACAAAGGTAAGCTTCTCATGATCAATATTGTGAATATTAACATAGAAAATTCTTACCAAATCGGGTGAATATTTTTCAAAATCAAAAAGTTTTCCCCAGTTTCGATCTTGAACAAACTTCACATAGTCATTATCTTGGACTTCTGAATCAAATCTCTTTTCGGCAGTAAACTCTATTCTTTTGAGAGTTTTATATTTCTCAAAACATGAACTATCAACAAAGGAGGTGAGTTCATGTTTATCTTCTACTTTGTTAGGAAATCAGATCCTTTCAATCTCATCGTATATAACAAGATCGTCTTTGTTTTGATCAGAAGCTTTGTTATCTCTTGATTTCCTTTTTACCATATTTCCAAATATCGAAGATATATGAAAAACCCTAGTTTTGGTTCCCGAACAATTTCTCCCAAGATGTTTGTAATAGCAATACAAAATAATCTTCTTTTATAGGGAGTGAAGATAATAATTTTCGGAAATAACTAGTTTTAGGAAATCCTTCAAAAATCAGAAACCATATTTTGTGGGTAAACAAATCCGATTTTGCAACTAGGTCTTTCTTTTGGAAAACCGATTTTTCTTTGACCGGATCGTTATTATGGATCAATTATATCTTTATGTCCAAATATTTGTATACTCTATAATTATCAAATTCTAATAATATCTTTTGAAATTCACTCAAGAATTTTCCAATAGAGTGTACCACTATAAAATTGGACAAAACAAGATATTTATAAGAAGTATCTTTAGAACTAAAGATCCAATATTTCAAAAGATCACTTGCTTCATTAAAACAGTTGTGAGGTGTATGAAGCAATCCTTTGTTAATAGAATTATTAACTGAAAAATCATCCTTCACATAGTTAGAAGGATTCCAAAATCGCAACCTAATCAGCGATACATTGACAATCTTAGATCTAAAAATGTACATATATATATTTGGGTAATAAATCCACAAAATATTTAAGATCCCAGATTTTTCAAGAACAAAATAATCATGGTTCATACTTGGAAAAATCTCAAGTGGAATCTTATGCATTTTAAAGATAAAACATGTCACATAGAAAATTGTATCAGTGATACTAAACAAGTTAGTAATTCTTACCATGATATACAAGTCTATGATACCCAAGGGATTATGTAAGTCAATAGAGACATTCATAGACAAAATCCCTGTTCCAAAAAAAATTTAGGAACAAGAGTATTACATACTTCATTCGTGTCTTCCACCACGAGTCTTTGAAGTTATCAGATCTTGCAACTACGTTAGCTGAATCATCCATTATATTCAATTCTTATAGGTTGGATTGCACCAAACACAGATTGTTATATCTTTCGTGTTTGCCTACTCTGATACCAATTGAAAAGACGAGGGTACCCAAATACACCATAATATTTTATTATCAACCTATAAGTCCGATACCAAGTGTGATCATTTATGGACAAAATCGAGACAATACGACAACTTGATATTCACTTGATAATAGTTACAGTCCGAAACCGGTTTAGTATAGGATCAATATCAAGTGATTAGGATTAACGCACAAATGTATTTACTTTATTATAATATATAAAACAATTATAATGTGGAAGTAAACTAGATAACACAACAAAAGATTTTGTTAACGAGGAAACTGCGAATGCAGAAAACCCCCGGGACCTAGTCCAGTTTTGAATACTCTCAGAATTAAGCCGCTATACAAAATAAAATACCAACTTCGTATAGTTGGGACCAAGCAGACTACCCCTAGCTACTTAGTTCCCTCAGTATCCGTGCACATTCAACTTCTAGAGTCACGCACGTGAATAAAAATTCCTTTGGATCGTATTCCAAACAAAAAAGGAAGAATCTGTTTGGTAACCACTCTAATCAATCTTGCTAAAGATAAGATGAGTCATTGATAAAAGATCTAGTATTTAATTTAACCACTCTAAACTCCTTTGTCTGGTTAGATCAACCTATCCAATAACTACCAAAATAGTCAAGTTTAGATTCACACTCAATCGATATAGATCTCAAAGAGAAACTATAGAGAATGTCGACTCATGCAACTAATCAATCAGATCTATCAAAGATAAATTGATTCTAGTTGGATCCCAACCGATCAAGGTTAGTGCACTAAATCCATAAGATACGAAAACTAATAAGAATTCTTCTTCGTCTTCAAATCTTCTATTCTCTTTAAAACCTGCACAACACTACTTGAATGTTCTTGTGATCAATCATACACAGAACGGAGTCTGTTAACGATGGATTATTACAAGATGTCTTTGGATCTAACAACAGTTCTAAAGATCCCGTCAATACTTTGATCTAGTCTGAGTGAATCTTATATCAGAAGAGAAGATTCTCAAGAATAAACAAACTAGGTGCAATCAAAGTTTCAATAACCGTTAGTCAATCAAATCAAATC
The DNA here is from genome assembly GCA_023531105.1 of Papaver atlanticum. Taxonomy (NCBI): domain Eukaryota; kingdom Viridiplantae; phylum Streptophyta; class Magnoliopsida; order Ranunculales; family Papaveraceae; genus Papaver; species Papaver atlanticum. The sequence continues at coordinate 3,143,596 of JAJJMB010008958.1, forward strand.
GAAAACTAATAACACTGTAATTATCTAGTTTCCCACCAACGGTACTCGTAGAGCTTCTTTATCCCACATAAGTCTTCAAACGAGTGGTCATAAGAGATTTCACCTAATTAGGATACTTTCCTCTTCGAATAGACGGCTCCACCAGAAACAAAAAGTAATGAAGTTTTCCTTGCTCTTAGGATAGCTTGCTAGAAATGCAAACTTAGGTATTTATAGACCAAAGATGTTTGGACACCAAGGAATTTCCAAAATCGAAAATATTCTCAAGATATGCAATGAATGCCCAAATTCGTTTTTCCTAATTCCAATAAATGTTTGTCCAATATTTCTGAAATCTCTCATAGAAAATCTCCAATTAGTAAATGCACATTACTAATTTTATTATCTAGAGCTATGCATTAATTGCTGGTAATTAAATCATATAAAACCAAAAACTTTAATTAAAAGATTCTTAATTTATTTCGGTACAGGATCACCTTGAGGACCAAGGAATATCTTTGAATAATAAATGATAAGAGTTACTTCTCATGTTCAAAGTATGTTGACATCTTTACACTGCAAACCATAATTCCAAATCTACACAAGTTCATGAAGAAAATATGTAAATCATGGAAAATCGGATTTGCATCTTGGAATCGTATCTACCACACTTCCAAAGAAGTTTAGAATTGGTTCTACATAAATTCCAAGACTACTATGTGATCGGTCATACCAAGTCACAATGGTTAGTTGTGATCGGTCCTACCAAGTCACATACATGGGTTCAGATCGGTTATACCAATCATTAGGATCGGTTCTAATTAACATGGTACCTACCTGTGATCGGTCGCACCGGTCAATAGGATCGGTCATACCAATTACAAGGATCTGTTATACAACCACTTATGATTGGTCACACCTGGTATTGGTCACACCAATTACCAGAATCAGTCACACCAATTACAAATCTCGATCATACCATCTCATGGTGATTACTTAGGATCGGTTACACCGATTACTCGAACCGGTCATACCAAAATCAGAAGTCTAGGTATTGTGACCTGAGTTAAGATCGATACTGCCAACTCACACATATTGGTCATCCAAAGAATATGCAATGAATAACCGGACCAATATACCTATTGATTTCCCTTTCGATTCATGAAACAAGTTCACGAACTTACTTCCTTTAAACAAATGTAAAACATTGTTTCCTAGGATGAAATCTTCACCATTAACCCATACACATAATCATAAAACTATATACAAGATTATGTCAATGTCATATCTACGAAGTTCAAAAGATAAGCATTATACTTCGTAATATGGTTCCTTAATACTATGACCATACTATTATGATCATGTCTATCTACTAAACTGTTATTTATATACAAGCTTCACATGTTATGTTTTCAATATAGCACGACTTAAAAGATACGTTAGGAATGAAAATAAGATCAAGTCAATATTACTAACCTCAAGTGGAGGGATGATGTAGTCGTTACTTCTTCTTATTCTTCAGGTCTTCAGAGTAATACTTGTATGTCTCAACATTCCTAGACTTTCTAGTCTAACCTAAACGAAGTTGACTCTAGTATTTAATCACGTGACTCTAAATGAGTTTTGATACTAAAATATGATAACCAAACTTGACATACCAATGCTTGATGATTTCAACCGAGCTATGCTCTAACATGGGTTTTCTCAATGGTCTAATACACGGGATTTTTCCATGACATAATCAAGCCCTAGCTTAGCAAGTTCTGAATCACGGGTGGTGGGGGGGAGGGGGGGGGGGGGGTTCTTTCAGTGTCCCTTCTGTGGTTTCGATGGTTGTAAAAATGGGGTTGCTGGTAGGGGTTATGCTCGTTACTCTTTGCTCAAACACTTGCAGGACATGCACTACCCAGGCGAGGAAAGTAAGATCAGATGTCGCCAAATCATGAGCTGCAACTTTGGTGTTTACAAGGAATGGGATGAGGTGTTACAACAACTACAAATATTATTGTGCATGGATTGTATGCACTTACAGGCGTGGAACAAACATTGTATAGCTCATCAGGATATCATACTCATCCCCTTCAATGGTGCAGGTGTAGATTTTCTAATACACGACGTATGATGTACACAACCATCCATTGCTGATAGTGGTGCTTCTATATCTGTACTAGAAACCCTAGTACATTGCCTTAACTTAGATTTACTAGACAAGGTGTTACAGAGACAGATTTTGACTGTATCCAGTGTGTCTTCTAAGTGTAAACTCCACTTTGCCTAGGCCTTCAAATTTACTATACGGTCATTCGTTGTCCCGGTGATCTCTCTGCTTGGATACAACTCCTATCCTTATCCAACTGCACTCTCCGCACTTACGTTCCGAAGAATAGCCAGGAGGAACAGTCTGGTAACAGGATAAAGCTACAAGTTGCTTTCATCAACTCTGTCTTATCTCGTTGGGGAGAAACCAACGGTTGTATCTCTTTGGTTCAAAGGGTTTTGGAAAAGAAAGATATACTTGATGAACTAAGACGCAAAACCAAAAGGAAACAATAACCAAACCAGTAAGCAATTAACCCGCGACTTTGTCGTAAGAAGGTGAATTATGTCCTGTATACTGCATCCATACGAACTTTAACATCCAATGGTGTTTCTCCCTCCACTGCAGAGACTTTACAAGTTGCGATGCAAGCATCCTCCTGCGAATCCACCTTCGATTCTGATTGATTCATTTACTCATAAAGCGTTTGTTGCATCCAAGGATTTGGTTTTGAGCAAAATTAAAAAAAAAACAAGGGAACTTCGTGCGGAAGAGACGGCTTATGTGCTCAACATCTAATTGGCGCTCTCAGTGGTGCCACAGATGCTGTCTCGGAGGAGCTAACCTCTTATATCGCGGACATTGTCAATCTTTGGTTAGCAGGGAAGTGCCCATATGCCTTGGGGGAGTTTATTGCATCGACTCATTTTACTCCTTTGTTGAAGCTAGGGGGTGGCATACACCCCATAGATGTCGGCACCATTTGGAGACGCTTGGTCTCTAAGGTTGCAGCGTTGCACGTTGGGGGAGAAATGTAAATGTACTTGAGTGATTATCAATTTGGTGTGGGTGTGAAGTGCGGAAGGGAAGCTATACTTCACTCGGTTAATAGGATGTTGAAGGTGCATGGTAGTTCCAGCTCGAAGTCGATGCTTTTGGTTGATTTTTCGAACGCTTTTGATCTTGTGGATCGCACACAATGTTGAGTAAAGTCAGAAAGCGATGTCCTTCGATTTCCAAGCGGGTAGAGTTTTGTTACGCGAAACCAGCTAGATTATAATATATGGATAAAACTCTCGCATCTGCTAAAGGTGTACATCAAGGTGACCCCCTTGTTATTTGCTTTGGTCTTACACCCTTCAATCCATAAGATTGCGACGCAATGTGTCTTGGACCTCCATGCCCGGTATTTATATGATGGTACTCTAATTGGAGATACTTTAATGGTTGTGAAGGATTTACATATTATTCAGAGGGATGGTGTATCTTTAGGGCTACATTTGAATGTGTCTAAAACTGAGCTTTTTTGGCCGACTGTTGATAATAGAGGTTTAGTGGAAAGGGTTTTCCCTTCCAATATTTGTAGACCAGTGGAGGGTGTGAAACTATTGGGTGGTCATGTCAGCTTAAATCCTCTCTTTTGCAGTGATATGGTTGTTAGTAGGGTGCGTAAGACGCTGGTGTTGATGGATGTTATTACCAAGCTTAAGGATCCCCAATGTGTACTACTTCTTTTGAGGAACTGTAGTGGGGTATCTAGGATGTACTTCTCAATGAGAACTACCAAGCCTGAACACTTAAGTGAGGCGCAAAAATTATTTGACATCCTCCTCAACCAGTTTTTGCTGCATCTCATTGCTGGTGATGGTCCAGGTTATGGCTTTCTCTAACAGAGATTAGTCACTCTCCCCATTAAGCATGGTGGTTTTGGTGTGTATACGATGGAAGATACGATGAAATATGGTTATTTGGCCCCTATCATGCAAACCCAAGCCCAACAGAATAGGATTTGCGTGATTATGGTTTGGTTGGCTTAAGCCGCAGTTTTGAACTTGCTTTGAGCACCTATAACCAGGTATGTGGTAGTAATTTTTCTAAGCTTTGCATTGATGACATTGCCCCCCACTCCATGAGTTCTTTGGCGATTAAATACTTTGATTCAGTGAAGAGAGAACTACCCACTTGGTTTAGTATGTCTGAGCGTGATATTGCGCTCAGACAATGCAGCAAAACCAAACACGCGCAAGACTATTTGTTGGCTATCCTCATAGATGGGCTTAATCAGATAATTGGACCTAGGCAATTTTGTGTTGTGCTTCGATATAGGCTTGGGATTCCTTTTTTTGAAGAAGGGGGATATGCTCCAGCTATGATGGGGATATGTATATTTTTGGTGACCATGCCTTGCATTGTTCTCATGAGGTTGGTCTTAAGTTTAGACATGATATAGTGTGCGACACCCTTGCGTACATGTGTTATCATGCAGGTGTGCCAGCTAGGAAAGAGGTTGACTTGGGTCTCCTTTCTAATAATGGACAGGCATTGATACCCGCTGATATTCTGGCTTATAACTGGGAGAATGGTCGTGACATGTGTTTGGACGTAACTGGTGTCTCTCCTTTTACTGGGGGTGGTGTACGCACTTTTGTTCCTGGCCAAGCAATTTGTAATGCTGTCTTTCGGAAATGTAATAAATATTTGGAGAAATGCACTGCCCATGGGTTTTGTTTTCAGGTACTTGCTTCCACTACTTTAGGGGAACTTGGTGGAGATATTATAGATTTTCTAAAAAGGTTGTGAAATTACATGGCTAGTCATGATGCGAATGCCAAAGTATGAGATTTCATTTTCCATAGATTACGGGTTATCATTCAGAAAGGGATCGGGGAGCAGTTTGTTGCTCGGCTCGCATCCAATTTCTTGTAATTTACTCCTTGTTTCATTTTCTTAAAAAAAAAACAAATTCTTTAAAAAAGGAGGTCAGCTGGTCATCCCCGTTCTTCAAAGGTTTCATGCGCTCCAGGAGGTCCCAGGTTCGAGTCCCTGATAGCGCAATATTGCAGAATTTGACATGAAAGGTAGAGTTAGCTTGCTCCCTTGTGACATAATCATACCCCTATCCGCTTCGATTCCCTTGGCTGGTTCCTCATGAGGCTCACTGGTAGGCTAGCACGACAACCTGTTCAACTAATATAGTAGTACGCTGTTGGAACTTAGCTTGTTAGGTTTCCAACTAGTTTCTTGTAATAATATTCTTGAAAGAAAAAAAAATACTACTTGGCCATCATATAAAAATGTGAAAACTATTGTAAACCCCCTACTATATGGGTCATACATTAAGAAACCCCACAAAATGGATCCTTCATTTTCAACTCCATACTTTAGGAAAATGCTATCACTAGGCCGAAAATACCATTTTCTCTTCAGATCTAGCCCATAATTATATAAAATATATTTTCATAATGGTGAAGTTACCCTTTTGTATATATATTCGGTGAAACTAACTAGATATTTCATTTTTAATTTTATTTTCTCTCTCCAGTTCTTCGGAAAAACATTTCTGGAGCAGAGAATCGATCGATTGCTGGAACGCTGAGAAATCAAGTTCTCAAACATGACAATAGCGTCAACGACACTTATTCTTGAGGTTTCACTGCATATCAATGAAGAAAACTTACTAAAAATTTTCAATAACAGCTGCAAATGAGAATTTAATCATCAAATCATGATGAAAAAGATAATTTTAACGTATCCTAATCGTTTCAATTTGATTAAATTATTGATTTGTTGATTTCAAACCGATTTCATAAAATATTTTCAGTTTTGAAAAGCGAATCGATCTGATTTCATCTTGAAACCCTTGTTCAAAACGTGATTAGAATATAGATCTATACCTATTTTAGCTTGATCTCTCTTTTGAGATTAAAATTTTGGAAAATTTTTGTCAAATTTTTTCTAGGGTTTCGAACTGAATTTCGATCTAACTTTTAATCTATATTTCTGATCGAAAATGTAATTTCATCTATGAACTCAGAGAATCTTAATCATTTTTACCCTTCAAATGAGATTTGAGTTTGTTCTTTTAGAATTTGAACTAATGCGCTTTTGCATTATTCGATCTAGGTACGTTTTGTTTTTATGTTGTTGTTGTCAGTTAATTTCGATTTGTTTGATCTGATAGTGAAGTTGTTTGTTTGTGTAATTTGTTATGTGATGATATACAACTTGTGTAACTTTCGTCTACACACCCAATTTGCATGTGTAACTCTCAGTTACACATAAATATACCTTCTTCTAGTTTTGAGTCTGTTTTTTCGTTCAATTAGCATGTGTAACTTGCTTCTACATATCCAGTAAGCATGTGTAACTTTCTTCTACACATCCAATTAGCATGTGTAACTCTCAGTTACACATAAATATAACTTCTTCCAGTTCTGAGTCTGTTTTTCTTTCAATTAGCATGTGTAACTTTCTTCTACATATCTAGTAAGCATGTGTAACTTGCTTCTACACATCCATATAGCTTGTATACTTGATTCGGGATTTTTCAGGTCTGAGTTTGTGTTACTTGATAATGTGAAGTTCAAAGAGTGATGTCCTGAGCTGAGATGTAATTTTTTATAAAATGTTAACAATAAACATGCTACACTAATGTTAATAGAACATGCTTGTATGATTATTTGTGAAATTATTATCCTTTTTCCTAAAATGTGGTTCTTACTAGCTAACATTGGTTGGCATGTGCTTTGACACTAACTAGTTTGTCATTGTATCCAAGAGATATAAGTGGAGGTGCCGTCTTCAGTGGATATAGATACTTTTTGGTTCGCCAGTCATTGAACGCATCTCACCAAGTGTCAATAAGGTACTTATCTTGTAACTCCTAATTACACGTTATTTGCAAGTTCATGACAAATGGACATGCCATACGCATGTGTAACTCTAAGTTACACTAGTTAGATGCATGTGTAATTACTAGTTACACTACCCAAATCATGTGTAACTTCTAATTACGTTTTTTTTAGATGCATGTGAAACTTATTTGTGTATTGATGTGTGTGTTGTTCTTTTAATCTAATCAAAGTTGATTTATGCATTGATGTTTGTACTGTTCTTTTTAATCACGCTAATCTCATGGATGCTTAATTTGTTTGCAGATATACATGCATTTTGGAATCGATAATGACAAAAAGTGAAGGAAACATTTCTAGGATTTCGTTTTACATATTTCGTGTTTTAGCTCGTTTATTGTTTTCAATAACAATTGATAAACAAACAAAATATTGTAAATAAAATTATTGTTTTAATAACAATTGAATATATGTTTCTTTTTTGACGTGTAACTGTTGAGATACACATTCATGTGCATGTGTAACTTCTGGATACACATTCATTATGGATGTGTAGCTTCTAAGTACACATGACATATACATGGGCATATGGATGTGTAACTTATGGGTGCACATCCCATATGTATGTGTAACTTTTAATTACACATGCCATATGCCTATATGTAACTGTTTCATCCATATGGATGTGTAACTTTTGGGTACACATGCCATATAGAAGTGTAACTTCTCGTTACATTTGCCATGCAAATGTGTAGCTTCTCGTTACACATGCCATATGGATGTGTTGGGAGGTGGTGGTGATGGGAGGCAGTGGTGGTGGTCGACGACGGCGATTGGTGGTCGGAGGTGGTGGTGAGATGCGGTGGGGGTAGTGGGGACATCATTTTACTATATTTTAATAATTTAGGCTTAAATTTAAATTTTATTTAATTAGGGACTTGACAATATACATAAGGATATGAACATCTTCTAAAAATTCGGGGCCTAAATTTAAACTTCTTTTAATTAGGGCCTCGTATTTTGGATAACTCATGGATGGGGCCTTAGCCCAAATTTCGCAATAAAAATGTCAAATTAATACTTTTTCGTAGAAGTGTGCGCAAAAATGGATTCGAGATATTTCGCCCGCTAGGCTACGGCCCAGTGAGTCGATAAAAAGTTCAGAAACCAGATCCAGAAGTGTGACCAGCGAGTAATTAGTGAGGCTCGTGGTCGTGGATTGACCGGCACCACTGACTAAAGAGAAGCGTCATTAATTCAACAAAAAAATCCTAATACTCGCATACAAGAACAACTCATTATCATCTTCATCTCCATTCAATAAGAACTACTTGTATGTATCCTTCTTCACCTCCTTCCATCTTTTTGAACTCTTTACTTTAGATGGTGCCTCATATGTTACTATCTGCTTCAGCAACCCTAACTCCATTGACAAGTACAAATCAGTGGTGCAAATTCTTCCCAGTCACTACTGCTACTACTCATGGTAGAAATTCGAATAAATTACCTTCATTCTTTAGAACATCTCAGAGTAGAAAATTCAGCCTAAATGCATCATCATCATCTGAAGGGAACGGAGTTGCTCATCAGAAATCCGATGGAGAAACAATTCCTCCATCTTCATTTTCTTGGCCAGATAATAAGGTATTGTTTAGTTTCGTTATCCCATTTTCTCATTTCCATAATTTGATTGTCATTGTTAGAAATTTGTATGGAGTTAGTAGTCTTTATTATTTGAATTGTCGTTGTATGTTTATCATTTGCAGAAGCCAAGGGTGTGCATATTAGGTGCTGGATTTGGAGGTCTGTATACAGCTTTAAGACTGGAGTCACTTGTGTGGCCTGATGATAAGAAACCCCAGGTAACTTCTGCCACTGTCAAAAAATGGTATACTGTGCCATTTTGATACCCAGAGGTTGTTTCATTCTGCTGAAGACTACCTATAAACTTTTAGTTTTGGCAGGGCCCTAGACTATGAAGAGTTTTGGACTTAGGTGTTGGTATCTCCGAGGACTGCCAATAACATATTTGAATTTTTGTCTATTGAATTATTGCTGGAGTTTGCCGTCTTCTTAAACATGTCATCTCAGTTATTACTGCTTTGCAAGAAAGAGTATTTTTTTTTGTACTTGGTAAGTTTTGCTAGCCTCTGCAGTCTGCACCTATCCAATTGCATTTTCCCTTTATTAGGCTGATAGCATTATCAGATATGTTTTACATATCATGAAGTAGTTTATTCCATCTTCCAATTTGTCATATGGTGATAGGTTTGCTGCTTGTTAAATTTTTATTAGCTTTGTTTGCAAGAGTGGAATTTGTCATGGTTTCTTTCCAGTTGTAATCATCTCATTTCATGGATTAAATTTATCTTATTCTTTGATGCTTATTTGTTTTTGATCCCATTCGGAAATGATAAATAATCATTCGATTTTTTCTTCTTCAGGTGCTCCTTATAGATCAGTCAGATCGTTTTGTATTTAAGCCAATGTTATATGAGCTTCTCTCTGGAGGTATGGTGGTTTAAGCCGGTGCTGTACATTTTACTGGCTTATATGTGGATCCCTCTGTACTCCTCGTTTAATATATTTTGATCTGATTTTGAGATTCCTTTATCTTTTTGACCTTCAGAAGTAGATAAGTGGGAAATAGCTCCTCGTTTCACTGATTTACTAGCAACCAGTAGTGTGCAATTTTTCCAAGATAGGGTGAAACTCTTACGCCCTTCTGATCATTTGGGGATGAATAGCTCGACAGCACCTAATTCTGGTGGCGTAGTACATCTTGAAAGTGGTCTTCATATTGAATATGACTGGTACATCCCACTTACAAAGTTCTTCCTCATAGTATGTACTTCGTGTTAGGCGTATTGATTGTCATGCCCACATGTGCCTTTGATCTTTCTTGATCCAGACTTTCTTTTAATTTCTCTGCCTCATGTTACATATTTTTGCTTGGGCAGCCAGGTTGGTTCTTGCATTAGGAGCTGAAGCCAAACTTGATCTTGTACCCGGGGCCATGGATTTTGCTATACCTTTCTCTACGCTAGAGGATGCATGTGTAAGCACCTTTAACTACTTAGTTCTTTCTATTTGTATTCTTTCATTTTTTGATGCCACTGCACGGGAGTAAGTAGATTGCCATGCATGTGGGAAACCCTATGTTATGTCCTTTTATATCACACTCTGCTTCCCAACTTGCTTGTTCTTTATTTTCTCTTTTTCTTAATGTCCTAGACTTGCTTTGTATCAACTGTTACACTTTTCAAATAATCTGTTAATATTTGGAGTGAAGTAGCAACGAATTTAACTTGGCATGCAATGTATAAAGAAGTCCACTTCATCTAGATTAGAGAAATAGTTCTCCGAGGCTGCGTTTATGGAGGTGCACATGGCTCAGAACTTATGATTCGATAAATTGTAGTTCAATTTTTTTCATTGGTTTTCATGATCTGAGTTTCCTGTTACGTGTGGTATTCATGTTAGTTCCCTGCTTCTGTATTCTAAATTTGGCATTGCAATTGATTCTGTGGGATTTAATTTATGCAGAAGGTTGATGCTAAATTAAAAGAATTGGAGAGAAAGAAATTTGGTACAGATTCTCCAGTACGTGTAGCTATTGTAGGGTGTGGTTATGCTGGAGTTGAGTTGGCAGCCACGGTATCAGAAAGATTGCAGGACAAAGGAATAGTCCAAGCAATTAATTTTGAAACTACTATTTGCCCAGCTGCTCCACCTGGAAACAGAGAAGCTGCACTGAAAGTAAGAAGTCCACTTTTACGAATAATGCACATATTAGTACATAAACAAGTATTTGAGCAGTCAGTGTAAATGATTGATTGCAAACTAACATGCCTGCATTTCTGTTTATGATCAATGCTATTAGTAGAGTCATATGCTGGCTTGTCTTGTCTCGCTGCAAAAAAAAAAAATTTGGTTGAAATCATATGTGGTTTGTCCCATAATACTCCCATGTTGCTATATGTTGAGTTCATAGGTATAAAAACCTGAAGGCTGAAAGTCTACAATCAAGAGGCTAATCAGACTTTTGAATATTGTAACAACTTTTTCTTTGTAAGCTGATTTGAAGGGGACTAAGCTTTCATACAAAAGAGGATAAATGTGTGGTGATAGATTTAATTTTCGGACAAAAGTTGCAGTTCAGTGACCACAGTTAGGATATAGATTATTAAGTTCATGTTATGCTTGGTCGAAAATATGAGCATGCATCACTAGTCTGAAAGGTTAATAACTTAATATAAGTACTGATACTAGTGGTGGTAGAAATAGAATAGTGATGAAGTTATGTAACCAGAGAATATAATGAAAGTAAATATAATGGCAGAAGAGTTTGTTCCAAAGAAGGGTATAAATCATTTTCTAGTGTCCCTGTTAAATGGCGCAAGTCTTTGTTTTACGTAGCTGTGCTGATTTATTGCAACATCTATTTAATTGACAATGACCACAATTCTCTTATTTTTTAACCGTTTTAATCTGAAATCAAGTTATAATTTATCATGTACTTGTAGTTTACTTCAGTAACTCAAAATAATGTTTTTTTTTTATATAGTTCTTTCATGAGAGATCTTCTGCTGTGATCAGGTTCTCTCATCTAGAAATGTACAACTTCTCTTGGGTTATTATGTAAGCTGCATAAGAAAAGAAGAAAAAAATGAAGCTTTAGAGAAGCTGTTAGAAATTACTGGGGACAGCGACGATGCTGCCAAACAACCTAATAGTGAGCAGCTTATTGTAGAACTTCAACCCGCTGAAAGGAGCTTGAAAAGTCAAATTCTGGAAGTAGATTTAGTACTCTGGACAGTTGGGTCTAAACCTGTAGTTCCTCCACTTGATTCTGGCAATCAACCCCTTATGTTTCCTATTAATGGCAGAGGACAGGCAGAGACAGATGAAACGCTTCGAGTGAAAGGTCATCCACGTATATTTGCAATAGGTGACTCTGCTGCTTTGCGGGACTCCGCAGGAAGAATTCTCCCAGCCACTGCTCAGGTTTATTGGCTTTGATTTCTTTTCGGTTTGAAGCTGTCTGTATCAATTGAGTACAGTTTAACCTCTTAAGGTTTTATTAACTAGTTGTCGTGTTCCCTTTGCGTCTTATTCAGGTTGCTTTTCAGCAGGCAGATTTTGCTGGTTGGAATTTGTGGGCTGCAATCAATAACCGACCTTTGTTGCCATTTAGGTTGGGAACTTTAAACCACATTATCAGTAACATATTATGCATCTACTCTTGGATATTTAGAAATTATCTAGATGTTTTGATTTTAAACTTTGTAGAGTTAGCCATGTCAGTAACTGCTAAGAATGTTCAAAAAATAAAATTAAGGTTTTAGTGTGTGACCAGTCCTTACCCAATCAGAGTAGAAACAGGTATTAGTGATCAAGAAAAAGTTATCGATGATTTCTCATTACACAGTGCCGCTAACTGCTATGTTAGACTAGCTTCACATTATTCATACTTTTGCAGGGTTATTATTTATATTAGGTATAGCAATGTCACCTCAAAAAGGCAGTTAAAGGACCCAAAATAGAAAAAATTAGAAAAAGTACAAATTCTGAAGGACAACCTAGTGAAAGAAGAAAGAAGACCATTAGATGCTCAGAATGACATGTCTTGAGTCGAAAGCACAGAGTAGATTAATTCCAGAGGTTGAAAGGGAGAGGTTGTCATGAGTTTTTTCTGATTGGATGACAGCACTGGCATGTCTCACGGATAAGTACTGAAAAATGACCTACTGCATGGATAATAGAGGGTTGCAAGCCATGTCAAATGAGCAGAAGTGTTCTAGTCTTGAATTACTTAAGGATGTCCTTCATAGTAGCACGATTAAAAGGTTTGAATCCATGATCTTTTTTCTAGTCCTTGGCAATCCTTAACCATTACTAATACAAATGTAAGAATTAGGAATAAATGCTTGCACTTGTCAACAAGAAAAAGAAAACAAAATAAACCTGTGAGGAAGTTACTAACTTGTCAGAAAAGACAATTGGGTGAACAGAAACCCTGCTTTCATATGCAGCACAGCTAATTTAGTTACCTGCCTTCGGAGCATCATGAGTATCGGAAGTTATTGCGCTGATCTGTTTGTCAACAGGAGTGCCACGAGGCAAAGTGGATTGGAAATCTTAATTAAGTTATTGACTTTTGCCAGGGCCCATGTTCTGCTTCTGTGATATTCACTGAATTGTACATGACGTGCTCTGTTGATTGTTTTGCTGCTAGGTTCCAAAATCTGGGAGAGATGTTGACTCTTGGTAGGAGTGATGCAGCAATTTCACCTAGTTTCATCGATGGACTAACCTTGGATGGGCCAATTGGTCATACAGGTAACTTCCCCTCTCACTCTTTCTCTCTCTCTCTCTCTCTCTCTCTCTCTCTCTCACACACACACACACACACACAGCCGTTGTGGAATCTTGAGAATGTCACTGTTTTCCATTTCAGCAAGGAAGATTGCATATTTGCTAAGATTACCTACAGATGAACATCGCATCAAAGTGGGTATCAGTTGGCTTGCTAAATCTGCAATAGACTCCATAGCATCATTCCAGACCAACCTGGCAAAAACTTTGTCAGGCTAAGTCTGTTCATTCTTCTTGAAGCAGATGACTGAGCTGTCAATTATCCCATGTCCAGAGGATATCTGTATTCAGGGAAAAACTACTTTGTGAATGTGAAAGGTTAATTCTTGATATATTGATACTTCAGTAAATTACTTCTCAGTGCTTTCTTGTAATCAAACTTATCAATTAATTACAAGTAAAATTACTCTCTGCTTGATTAATGTCAGTGGTATTTTCGTCCTCTTCATGTTATCCAGCACCTCAAAGGTTCAGATTCCCTATTGTCACACCCGCAAATGCACCTTGCAAATTTCTGGCACGGATGTACCCGGCAACAACGTAGTTCAGTGAATAAAGCTTCACCCACGAATGCTTCAGCCTTATAAGTTTGCACCAATGCAAACAACAGTTACACAGTTCTCAAACGGAAGTCTTTAGCCTTCTTTCACTTCTCTTTTCTTCTCAAATGCTTACCATAAAGCATTCAAACAATAACACAATGAGCCAACCAAGAACACTTAGAACATGACACAATTAACCTATTTTTATTGCATCAAAGGGAGCACTTGGGGACTTACAACAGACTTGTTCCTCTTGAACCAAGTCTTAGCCTTACGAAAACTTTCTCAATTTGAGTCTCACAATCTCCTATGTAAGCCTGCTGATTTTCTAATGCTTTGCACTATTTATACAACAACTTTATTGGCCAAAAACCGTGCACAACACTTGCACACGCATGGCTGTCCCATAGGGCAGTTCCATAACCGCCAATAACTCTGCCAACTAGCCAGTTTCTTCTCTAACTCGATCCAGACTTCTACACCTGTTCCAAGGCAGTTATGAACACTCTCCCACGCTTATAAACTTCTTTTATAACCGTCATATCTTGTCTCACACCTTTGGCACGCTTGTAAAGCAAATAACCAACTCCTAACCATCATTTGAGCCATTACGTGCAACCTTTGCACATTACTGAACTTGGCCTTGAATCAATACACAACTAACATAGCCATGTAGTTGTTTTGGCCTGAGCCATTGTACAACTAACATTGCGCTACAATTCTCTCGGCCATTCCTTTAGCTCATTCTGTTTATTCATGCGTCGTATGCTTCACTTAGCCAATTTTCTCGACAATAGCAATGCTTGCTCTTGCATTACTAGCTTGCTTGCATTGTCCAAGCTTTGGCCAGCCTTGAACTAATGCATCGGCCAACTCTTTTCCTATTCTACACTCTCGCATCATCCTTGAGTTTGGGCCAACTCAATTCCATGATATGCATTAATGCCAACATCGCATGTTGCATTTGTAACTTTGGCCTTGTCTTTCCTTTCCCTCAATGAAGCTTCATTGCGTTGGCCAATAAGCTTCATTACTTGGCTAATGTCCTTACAGTGTAACGCCACCTTTGCGCTTCACTGGCCTTGCAGGGTCCCGCTATTTTAGCGCTTGACAGTCTAAGCAGTGTAGCGCCATCTTGGCCGTCACTGACTAGGCCGGCTATACTATGTCGCGCCATCTTGGACGTTCACTAGCCTGACCAGTCATAGACCTCCCCCACCTAATATGTTCAAAGTCCTCGTTGAATGCGACCCAGTATAAACACTGTACTTGTCTTAACCTTCGTTGTATGCATTCTTAGAAACCACTCTTTGCTGGCTTTCGCAAAATACCCTTAGCCAACTTCCATGCTTTAGCATCAACATCACTTAGGTTTTATTGCCTTATTATTGATCTCATATAATTGAGCCACATCGCGGCGGCGTGCACTACGCTTCAGCTTCTACTCAAATCATGCATCAAAATTCAAATGCAAACTTGAAATTCTTCTTAGCCAATTCCCTTGAAGTCCACTTGAATCATTTACGTCTAAGTGTATGCACGGAATGATTCTTCTCCAACTGATCAGTACGATTATTTCCATAGTCTTTAGCCTCCCTACTTTTCCTTTTGCATCTAACTCAACATGACAAGGACTTAAAAATGACTTGGCCTTCAATTTCAATCAATTTTGCTGGCACATGCCTTGGAATGTTGTCCTCCATGCCTTTTGTCAAGCATGTCCCAAAGTGTGTATAGGGGGTTCTTATCACATAAGACACCTGAATCTTAAACTTTATGCCTCTCAAATTCTGATCATGCAAAAACCATTCAAGAACTCATTTCTATGAATGTGGACACTAACTATACTTAGGCCAAATGGCATATCCGAACAAAAACTTGCAAGTTTTCTTTGGCTAACTTGCTAAAGAAAAACTATTGAGTTGCACAGCCCATCTACGCAACTGTGACTAACTATCTTTGGACATAACATAGCTAACCTTTTAGCTGTCCATATGTTTTGCATTCAAAGCTAATAGGTCTCCAACTATTAATTTGAACTGCATTGCTTTTGTTAGAGAACTGCTCGGTCGGACTCACAAGCGTTGTTATCTCAAGCTTGTCTGTCAAGTTTAGTTGCCAAAACTATAAGTCTTGATTTCTAGTCTACTTATAGCTAAGTCTCGGATTAGGATAGAAAGTGTAGTTGAGCTTTAGACTTCACGGCGTTCATCGGTTAAAGACGAAGAACTACTAAGGGGGACTTGTGGAACTTCATCAACAAAAGGTATGTGGAAACTTGAACTCATCTATCACTCAAAAGTCTATCTACTCTATCTCCTATTTGAGACAAAAGTCGTATAGCTATATAAACTTCGATTATACACATTTGATATTTCGAGCTGAGTTTAACTCGCATACATATTTCTCGAAATATGTGTTGGTAAGCTTTCGCTTTAACCAAGTTCATCTTATATTCTTGACGAAAGTCAAAAGATGATCATGTGAAAATCGCCTGGTAACATCTTACATGATTTGTGTGAGACAGTCATTTGATGTAGACTCGGAATGTTTCGTATTGATCTATCGATCACTTGAAAATTGCTTTGAAGCTAATAGTTTGTGTGAGACGGCTGTTGCCATCTTCTAAGAATGTTTCACTGATTGAAATGGGAGTTTAGAATAATTAACCATGATTGGATATAGCATAGTATGCGTACTTGTATGCTAACTGTTGCAAGTTATTCCAAGTCCGGGAACCATAGTATGCATACCCTTACGCGTACTGGTTGGTTAGTTGAAAGTCCGGGAACTTAGTATGCATACCCGTATGCGTACCGGCGTAATGTTAAGTCCGGGAATTCAATTGAGTTTGGTGGTGTACGGCAGTATGCGTACTCGTTCGCATACTGGCGAACCCAAACCAAGTCCGGCTACTAAGGTATGCGTACCCGTTTGCGTACTTGACTAGGTTATGTTCTAAAATCGATTTTTTCATGAACTAACACATTTATAAATTAAGGAATGCAATCTTTTACAAACCATGGCTATAATGTTCATGAATTGATTCGACTGAATCAAAATCGATTTTACTTTAATTGTGTCTTGTATACTTCTATGAGAATATAAACAATTGAACAACTCTATAACTAGTTTCATTTGAGTCATTTGAACTAGTTGTGTTAAGATGAACAAGGTTGATATGCTATTGTTGAGCCAACAAGATGTACACGTTTAGGTACGGTTACCCATATCTAATCAGGTTTTCATCTAACGGTGAATATTAAATGCTTTGTTACCAAGGTAACTTGATTGCAAACCCTGATTTGAAGACTATATAAGGGAGAACTCTAGCAACTGGGAAACCTAATCCCCACACCTCCTATGTGATACTAGTTGCGACTAGAGTCGATTCTCCTTTAACCTAGGTTTTTCTAAAACCATTATAGGTTAACGACTTAAAAACTTCATTGGGATTGTGAAGCCAGGCCCAACTATTTTCTCTGTAGTTGCGTGTTCTGATCTTGCTTTATTCTATCGTTTGAGTACTATCTTCTCTAAGATTTGCTTGAGATTTAATCTCCGATAGGCAAGATAAAAAGTAGTCAAAAACATCTTCGTCGCATCGTTTGTCATTCCACAATATCTTGTTCCGCTACCATACGATTAAGATTATTGTGAGGTGATTGATATTACTAGGCTGTTCTTCGGGAATATAAGTCTGGTGTATCAATTGGTTCCTGTTCACCTAGATTTACTAAAAGACAGAATAAAAACTTGTATGTATTTCTGTGGGAGACAGATTTATCTATTTAATATACTTTTCTATGTGAGACAGATTGGTTTATCAAGTGTTCGACTTTGGGTCGTAGCAACTCTTAGTTGTGGGTGAGATCAGCTAAGGGAATCAAGTGAGTAGAGTCCTACTGGGATTCAGATGCGTAAGGAAAGCGATTGTACCTTAATCAGTGTGAGATTGGTTAGGGATCAACTACATTCCATTCTGAAGTTAACTTGGAGTAGGATAGTGTTTGTAGCGTCTTAAAACAGTGTGGTGTTCAAATCTGGATTAGGTCCCGGGGTTTTTCTGCATTTGCGGTTTCCTCGTTAACAAAATTTCTGGTATACGTGTTATTTCTTTTCCGCGTTATATTTTTATATAATTGAAATATCACAGATTGTGCGTAGTTCAATCAATTAGATAATCCAACATTTGGTTGTTGATATAAATTGATTGATACTTGAACATTGGTCTTTGGTACCGTTCAAGTTGTTTCACATAATAATCAGGCTCGCGGATTTCTATCTGTTTGATTTGCTGATTACATTGTGAAACAGAGATATAACTCTTAGATATATTTCCATTGATCTAGTTTGACTGTCTAGTTGAGTCTCTTGGAATTATATTGGAGCTTGTCCATACAGATTGCCTAAAAGAAATATTGGGTGTGGTTGTTAGACCCCCACTTTTTCAATTGGTATCAGAGCAGGCCAACACGTTTAAGACCTCATAAGTCTGTGTTTGTAGCGATCTGACTCTATGGACAGTAGTGTTATCTCTGACAATGTATCACCAGATCAGAAACATTCTGACTTGGTTCAAATCCTTGTTTCTCCTGAGAAATCTCTCACCTCTTCTCCATTGTATGAAACTATGTATAATCGGGGAAAACGCCTAGATGAACAGTTGGATGATCTTTCAGATGAAAGTGATTCAGATAAGGGACAAGATGTTGATGAGGAAGTCTCACAATATATCAAGCTTTTCGACCATCTCATAAATAAAAATAAGTCAACAGCTTGCTTGGCTGAATTTATGACTCCTCTCTGTCTATAAAACAGGAAATCGAGAAAACTCTTTAAGGTATATGATTGTGGTTATAAACTCTTACAATCTCTTCTTAAAGTTCGTGAAGAAGATGTGCGTTCAAAAAACTCTGAATGTGATAATCTTCGTCGAAATCTCTTTGTGTTGAAAGAAAGACTTGCAGAAACTGAAGCAAGATATGACTCTCAACAAAAATGTTTTAATGACAGAGAAATTGGTTTCTCGCCAGAGAAAAACAATTGGAGCCTGATCTAACTGCTGCTCTTGATAAGGTCAAATCACTGGAAGAGAATCTGAAAAGATTCAATGCTAGCTCTACAAAATTATCCACTATGCTGGGAGCATGTAAAGAACATTGTGATACACGTGGTCTGGGCTATAAAGGAATATACGCTCCAAGTGCTGGTAAGATCAATTTTGTCTGTGCTAATGACAATTTCCTAAGTGAAATTTTCACTGATATCAAAAGTGAAAAACTACCTTCAGCAGCTGATGTTTCTGAGAACAAAGATTGTCAACCTTCAAAAACAGCTCATATGAAAACAGTCAAAAACATTCCCCTCAATGGTTATTATTGCGGAAAAAAATGTCACCTTGAAAGGAGATGTCGTTTTCGACTGCGGAATGAAAAACTTCATAACGTTCTTGTCTGGATGTCTAAAGAAATAATCAAACCTGCTTCTCATTATGCTGGTGTTATAAGTCTAGTCTGCAATCAAGAAAAGTGATGTGATTAGCCAATTCTTGGTTGTAAATATGACACAAAATCTGTTTATAATTGTAAAGGGAAGAATGTTATATGGATGACTGACTTTTTAGATTGCTCTGTGAAGAGAAAAAGTCATCGAAGGAAGAAGAAAATTTCAAACTCCTCGTCTCTCACTGAAGAAAGTCTTGAATCTAAAGTGTTTGTTCCCGAATACATTCACATCAATAATCGTGTCTCGGAACTCAAGACCTGTATCAATAGACTCAAACTCAGTATTAAGAAGGCGAGAAAAGCTACTGCATCAGGTAATACCTGTTCTCCTCTTATTAATTCTCTTGAAAAATCTTGTGAATTTTTTAATGCCAATCAAGAAAGAAAAAGGGGAAATGTCAATACCCTTGATGAGCTATATGCTTGTCAAACTACAACTTGACTGCTTACGAATGAGCATTCTCTTTGAGACCGTGTAAGGATGCTCATAATTCTCAAGAAGCTCTTCTAGTTGACAAAGTGGTCTCTGTTGTATCTGTTTTTGTTAAGAATAAAATGATCATCTTACTATTGAGCCTTGCTCCGGTTAATTATTACATATGTAATATATTTGATCATTAACTCTTGTGAAAATTCTCTTTGTTGCTTACTTTGAAAACCCTCGTTTTTCTTCCTAATGACAGTTGATTTGTTGTCTATCAACAATTATCTTATGTTCTTTTCTTTTGAGCTAAGATTTTCTGTCATATGTTTAGAAATTGTCTTTTATTTTTATCAAAACACTACTTCTAAATTAGGCTACATTGTTCTCTTGGTGTTGAACTTGGTTCATAACCAAGAGCGTATATGCACCCGACCCATTACCGAACGTAAACGAGTAAGCCTAGGGTTTCCCTATGAATCTCTCATATATATATCATGAACTCTTCCTCTGATATATACTCGTTCCATAACGTCAAAATTCTCCTGTGAGATTATGGTGTGCACAATGGATGGATGCAAAAAGGAAGACAATGTTGAAGGCAGCAAAGTTATTGAGTTTCATGAAAATCCTGTTTCCATAACCTACTTTCATGCAGTTGATCATGAAAAAGATCTGCCAGTTCAGATTTCGTCTCAATAGGTAGGAAATCTTCTTCGAGATTTTGGGGTTGTACGTGAACAACTTGAAATTGCAACAAAGAATCTTGAATTTTTGAAAACCGAACTGAAGAAAGCAACTGATGAACTTGTTTGTGTTCGATCTCTGGTTGTTGATTATGTCTGAAGACCTTCAGTTTTGTTCTTCTTAGGAGTTATGTTTTTTAATATATATGAAACTTCTTATGAGAATTTATTCTTGTGTTTTAAGAAGGATAACTAATGTTTGGAATAACAATTATTATGAGTACACATAGATATTGCCAACGATTTTAATCTTGCAATGTTTTTAGATTTATTTATTTAAATTCTAAAGTTTATTTGGAAGATGATTTCGCAATATTAATCTTTATTGGTTTTATATATTGCAAAAATTGTTATGGGATATGAGTGTTTGCGTCCGTGAACTATGATTGTCCCATATATCATATATGTCAAAAGTTAAGTCTATTATATGTCTTTATGCAAATATTGATGGAAAATAGAATGAACTTTTGATGACAAAGATTAAGTCTATGGTATCATTATGCAAATATTGATGAAAATAGAATGAATCTTTGTATATTCCGCAGTATTGATCTTTCCCTGATCCACTTCTTTGTGAAAGTACTGTATGGCTCCGTAAGTTTTCTTATATTGAGCATTTCCGATTAAATTAATCATGGGTTCTCTTGTGGTTAATTTAATTGAGTTTTATGGATACAAATTCATGTTTCATGTAATTTGTTAATGTCAAAAGAAATCCTTCTTTATTTGTAAAAGTAAGGTCGCTCTTGTTGTTCTTTCGGGAATAACATTTTATGGGGGAGAGTTCTTAATTGATCTTGTGCTTAATTTCCAAATCTTTGTGGGGAGTGCAGCTGTGGAATATTGTAGGAGTTTTCTTGTATCTTTATAAACTCCTTGATGAATACACTAAGTTTCGACTCTGTGAAATCATCGAAACAAAGTTGATATGTTCTCTTTTAGTCATGAAGTATCTCTATGAGAACTTCATTATGATCCCGCTAGTTTTCGTACCTTTGCCAATTTATATTGACAAAAAGGGGGAGAATTATTGTGTAGTTCACACTACAAATACATATGGTTTACGGAGCATTTTGTAAGGGGGAGTGGTTTTCATTTTGAGATGAAGTATTGACTAAGGGGCTTGATACATATCACCATAGTATTGTTGTCAAAGTTGTGATGCAATTGGACTTTGATGCTGTGTAATAATACTATGACACTGTATAACAATGATTGAGAGCTATTGTTTTCTCAATGTTATAGCTACGGATCTTCAACAACTATGATGCTGAGTTGAACACGTTCAAAATCAACGAAGTACTTGGAAGTGACGAAGATTTCGAGTAATGTTGAAGAACCAAGTAAATCAAGCATTTGGATGAGAAGCTATAAAATTTATTTATTTTGTAATCCATATGTATTGATAGTTTTGTCACTAAAATTGACAAAGTGGGAGATTGTTAGAGCACTGCTCGGTCGAACTCGCAAGCGTTGCTATCTCAAGCTTGTTTGTCAAGTTTAGTTGCTAAAACTATAAGTCTTGATTTCTAGTTTACTTATAGCTAAGTCTCGGATTAGGATAGAAAGTGTAGTTGAGCTTTAGACTTCACAGCGTTCATCGATTGAAGATGAAGAACTACTAAGGGTAGCTTGTGGAACTTCATCAACAAAAGGTATGTGGAGACTTGAACTCATCTATCACTCAAAAGTCTATCTACTCTATCTCTTATTTGAGACAAAAGTCGTATAGCTATATAGACTTCGATTATACACATTTGATATTTCGAGTTGAGTTTAACTCGCTTACATATTTCTCGAAATATGTGTTAATAAGCTTTCGCTTTAACCAAGTTCATCTTCTATTCTTGACGAAAGTCAAAAGATGATTTGTGTGAGACAGTCATTTGATGTAGACTCGGAATATTTCGTATTGATCTATCGATCACTTGAAAATTGCTTTGAAGCTAATAGTTTGTGTGAGACAGCTGTTGTCGTCTTCTAAGAATATTTCAATGATTGAAATGAGAGTTTAGAACAATTAACCATGATTGGATATAGAACAGTATGCGTACTTGTATGCTAACTGTTGTAAATTATTCCAAGTCCTGGAACCATAGTATGCATACCCGTATGCGTACTGGTTGGTTAGTTGAAAGTCCGGGAACTTAGTATGCATACAGGCGTAAAGTTCAAGTCCGGGAATTCAACTGAGTTTGGTGGTGTATGGCAGTATGCGTACCCGTTCGCATACCGGTGAACCCAGACCAAGTCCGGCTACTTAGGTATCGATACCCGTTTGCATACTTGAGTAGGTTATGTTCTAAAATTTGTTTGTTCATGAACTAATACATTTATGAATTAAGGAATGCAATCTTTTGCAAACCGTGGCTATAATGTTCATGAATTGATTCGAGTGAATCAAAATCGATTTTGCTTCAATTGTGTCTTGTATACTTCTGTGAGAATATAAACAATTGAACAACTCTATAACTAGTTTCATTTGAGTCGTTTGAACTAGTAGTGTTAAGATGAACAAGGTTGATATGAAGGTGTTCATATGGCTAGCTTCGGTTAACTATTGTTGAGCTAACAATGTGTACACATTTAGGTACGGTTACCCATATCTAAATGAAGTCACTTTTCATTTGTGTGTAACAAGCTAAGTTCGATCTAACGGTTGAAAGATATTAGCTTAAGACTAATCAGGTTTTCATCTAACGGTGAATATTGAATGCTTTGTTACCAAGGTAACATTGATTGCAAACCCTGATTTGAAGACTATATAAGGGAGAACTCTAGCAACTGGGAAACCTAATCCCCACACCTCCTGTGTGATACTGATTACAATTAGAGTCGATTCTTCTTTAACCTAGGTTTTTCTAAAACCATTATAGGTTAATGACTTAAAGACTTCATTGGGATTGTGAAGCCAGACCCAACTATTTTCTCTGTAGTTGCGTGTTCTGATCTTGCTTTATTCTATCGTTTGAGTACCATCTTCTTTAAGATTTGCTTGAGATTTAATATCTGATAGGCAAGATAAAAAGTAGTCACAAACATCTTCATGTCATCGTTTGTGATTCCAAAATATCTTGTTTCGCTATCATATGATTAAGATTATTATGAGGTGATTGATATTACTAGGCTGTTCTTCGGGAATATAAGTCCGGTGTATCAATTGGATCATGTTCACCTTGATTTATCAAAAGATGGAACAAAAACCTCTAGGTATTTCTGTGGGAGACAGATTTATCTATTCAATACACTTTCCTGTGTGAGAGAGATTGGTTTATCAAGTCTTCGACTCTGAGTCGTAGCAACTCTTAGTTGTGGGTGAGATCAGCTAAGGGAATCAAGTGCGTAGAGTCCTGCTGGGATTCATAGGCGTAAGGAACGCGACTGTACCTTAATCAGTGTGAGATTGGTTAAGGCTCAATTACATTCCAGTCTGAAGTTAACTTGGAGTAGGCTAGTATCTGTAGCGGATTAATACAGTGTGGTTTTCAAATCTGGACTAGGTCCCGGGGGTTTTCTGCATTTGCGGTTTCCTCGTTAACAAAATTTCTGGTGTTTGTGTTATTTCTTTTCCGCGTTATATTTTTATATAATTGAAATATCACAGGTTGTGCGTAGTTCAATCAATTTGATAATCCAACCTTTGGTTGTTGATATAAATTGATTGACACTTGCACATTGGTTTTTGGTACCGTTCAAGTTGTTTCACATAATAATCAGGCTCGCGGATTTATATCTGTTTGATTTGTTGATTACATTGTGAACAGAGATACAACTCTTGGATATATTTCCATTGATTGAGTCTGACTGTCTAGTTGACTCTCTTGGAATTATATTGAAGTTTTTCCATATAGATTTCCTAAACGAAATATTGGGTGTGGTTGTTAGAACCCCGCTTTTTTAGCTTTATTCACTTTGCCATAAGTTCCGCCCAACGCATGTTTGCTGATGGAATGATTTCTTCTTGTTGTATTGCTTGCACTGTCGCTGCCCATCTGCCATCGTTCCATATTGCAATCCCCAAATAGCAATATCATTTTCGCATCAACTAGGACCCATGTCCTATGCCTTCATATTGTCTCACTATTGCATACATTATGCATAGTATGCTATCACAACACTTCCCCATGAACTAGCTTTACATCGTAAATAAAGAGGCAAGGCTTTATAAACAAAAATACCTTCATTCATTATTGCTCTTGCATAGTAAGACCATGTACCATTACATGATTGATCCAACGATTATTTTTGAAAGCTAAAACTTCATTAACAAAGCAAAGTATATACAAACTTGAAGACTCAAATAAAAGTATGTACAACCAAACTATACACACAGAGTTTGCAACAACCAACAACTAAGTTACATAAAACAAGCTCAGAAAACACTCTTGTTATCTTGCCCAATTGTTTCCAATGGAGACAGCAACACTCCTTCTTGTTCTAGCTTAGTTTCTTCCTTTGTCGAAGTGAGCAATAACTTCGCTGCGAGGTCTCTTCCTTTAACCTTCACTTCAGCCTTCATGAGTCTTGTAGTAAGGATTCCCATAGTCATCCCAAACTGATGCATTAAGTTGCGCCTTGAGTGGACAGCTTCTAGCAATATGTAAGCCTTTGAAAATGAAACATCCCTTATACTTCCGGGCTGAAGGGAATATCCCGTCTTCCTTTGGATCATGCTTGCGATTACTGCCTACATATTTTTCCTTTCCTTTGTCCTTTCCTTCACAGCTTTGCACATCTTCGGTAGGTGTCCAACTGGTAATATAAGCTCTCTTACCGCTTGAATAGTTATCTAGATACTCTGAATTTTGCGCTTCTTGAGTTCAGCAGTAACCCAAGAACTCGCGTCAGACAGAAATTGGAACATCCGATCTTCTTCACTCATGCCACGCACTTCTTGCACCAATGCAAGGAAGTTATCAACATAGGCTTGTGGTGTACCCATCATCTTTAGCATACATAAACTTTGAAAAGACGAGGGTACGCAAATACACCATAATCTTTTAAATATCAACCTATAAGTCCGGTATCTTAAGTAATCGTCTATGGACAGAGTCGAGGCAATACAACTTAAGTCATATACCTTGTGTGATTTTCTATGGACGAGGTCGAGACAATACGACAACAAGATATTTACTTGAAAATAGTTACGGTAATAACCGATTGACTATTAGGATCAATGTCAATTAATTCGGATTAACGTACATGTGTAATTTACTTAATTATAATAACAATTATAATGCGGAAATAAATTAAATGACACAACAAGATTGTGTTAGCGAGGAAACCGCAAATGCAAAAAAAAAATCCTGGACCTAGACCAGTTTTGAATACTCTCTGAATTAAGCCGATATACAAAATCTAATACCAATCAGTATCCCTGCGCCTTCGACTTCTAGAGTCACGCACGTGAATAGCAAGTCCTTTGGATCGTATTCCAAAGAGCAAAGGACGAATCTGTTTGGTAACCACTCTAATCAATCTTTGGTGAAAGATATGTTGAGTTGTTGACAAAGGCTCTTCCGTTTAAACTAATAAACTCCTTTGTATGGTTAGATCAATCTAAATTTTGATTACCGAAATAACCAATTTCTACATTCATCATCAATCAATATAGAACTCAAAGAGTAACTATAAAGTGATGCCGATATTACACAAGTAGACACTCAAGTATACTAAAGATAAATACGATTCTAGTTGGATCCCAGCCGATCAAGGTTTGTGCACTATATTCACAAGATACAAAAACTAATAAGAAAATATTCTTCGTCTTCAAATATTCAATTGCCTTCAATAACCTACACAACACAAATTAAATCCTCTTGTGATCAATCATACACAGAACAAAGTCTGTTAATAATGGATTATCACAAGATGTCTTTAGATGCAAAAATGGTTCTAAAGATCCCGTCGATATTTTGATCTAGTTTGAGTGAGCCTTATATCAGAAGAGAAGGTTCTCAAGAATAAACAAACTAGGTGCAATCAAAGTTTCAACAACCGTTAGTCAATCAAATCAATAATCGACAACTAAAATAACAATGCAATTATCTAGTTTCCACCAACGGTACTCATAGAGCTTCTTGATCCCAAATAAGTCTTTAAATGAGCGGTCGTAAGAGATTTCGCCTAATTACGGTACTTTCCTCTTCGGATAGACGGCTCCACCAGAAACAACAAGAATGAAGTTTACCTGGCTCTTAGGATAATTTGAAGAAATGCAAACTCAAGTATTTATAAACCAAGATTGTTTGGACAACAAGGAAATTCCAAAACCGAAAATATTCTCAAGATATGTAATAAAGTACCTAATTTCGGGTTTCCTATTTCCAATTAATATTAACCAATATTTCTGAAATCTTTCATAAAAAAATTCGATTATTAGTGTATCACATTTAATAATAAACATTTTCTAGACTATATGCTTTAAATGATGGAATTGAAAGCATATAAAATTGAAAATCATAATTAAATGTTTTTCAATATTTCGGTTTGAGATCACCTTGAGTATCAAGGAATATCTTTGAACAATTAATGATAAGAGTTATGCATATGTCAAATGATGTCGACATCTAGAAGTTTCTCTTAGAAAACCCTAATTCCAAAGTCACACAAGTCATGAAGAAATATGTGAATATTGGAAACTCGGTTTTGTTTCTTGGGATCGGTTCTACCATGACTCACAATGTAAGTCGTGACCGGTTATACCATGCTTCCCAAGATATATTGTGACGGGTTACACCATGATTCCCAAAGGTAGCTTGTGATCGGTTACACCTTACTTCCCAAGTTAGCTTGTGATCGATTACACCTTACTTCCCAAAGTAGCTTGTGACCGATTACAACTAACTTCCCAATGTAGCTTGTGACCGATTACACCTTGCTTTACAAAGTAGCGTGTGACTGATTACAACTTGCTAAACACTATAGGCTATGACCGGTTATACCTCAAATCTCAACATGAGTTAAGATAGGTTCTACCTTGTCATCTTGCATTGGTCATCCAAAATATATTCAATAAAGAACTGGACCAATCATGATTTCCTTTCGATTACGAAACAAGTTCGTATATGTACTTCCTTTAAGAAATTTTATAAGAAATTGTTTCCTAGGATGAAATCAACACCTATAGCTTACACGTAATCAAGTAACTAAATACAAAGATTATGTCGATGTCGTATTTACGAAGTTCCAAAAGATAAGTGTTTATACTTCGTAATATATTTCCTTGACACTTTGATCTTAATGATATGACCAAGTCTAATAACTAGAGTATTATATATATACATCTTCGCATGTTGTGTTTTCAATATAATACGACTTGAAAGATACGTTAGGAATGGAAACAAGTCAAGTCAGTATTACTAACCTCAAGTGGAGGGATGATGTCTTCGTTGCATTCGTTACTTCTTCTTATTCTTCAGGTCTTCGGAGTAATACTTGTACGTCTCAACATTGCTAGACTTTCTAGTCTAACCTAAAAGAAGTAACTCTAGTATTTAATCAAGCGACTCTAGATGAGTTTTGATACTAAAATATGACAACCAAACTTGACATACCAACGCTTGGTGAGTTCAACCGAGCTATGCTCTAACAAACTTTCTCTTTCGTACCAAGCAATATTGCTCAGTCAAAACTGACCTCTCAGTCATTCTTTCATGTCATTCCAAGACATGGGATTGGTATAACCAGCAGCTTCATCTTCTTGCGGCATAGCTCTCCATATGCCAAGGTAATTGCTTGCGAGAGTTACCATTTTTCCTTCCTTATTTCCATTCGCTTCAAAGTATGCCTCAACGTCATACAAGAAATTTTCAATTTCTCTAGCATTTCTGGAACATGCATAAACTCTTGGCTCGAAGACTCGATTTGCCCTTACAAACATACTATCACTGATTAACCTACGAAGACTTGTTCTCTCTCGGACATTAGCTTCGCATGGCATGTTAGTATGGTATTTATGTCACTGAATTTCCCCTTCAATCCAGTCACTTCAGCATTGGTTTCGCAATTTAACAAGGTTATATCAGATACCTTGTCCTCCACTGCACCTACAGTTTAGTCAAATTCTTTGAACCAATCTGATGTTCTTCCTTCAAGTATTTCTAGCCTGCCATTTTCTTCATAAATAAGAGGAATATCAAGGCCATCACAACCCATGTCTATGGTAAAATTACCAAGATCACCATACTCCTCTAACTGATCAAACGTACCCGGTAATTCTTCGTCGATCATAGCACCATTAGAACCCATTTCTAATGAAAATTTTATGAATTCAATGTACAAATTACTTGCTCACAGGAAAATAACTTAAGAGACAAAGAAGTACCAGCGTGTTATCCAACAAATACACTTGAATTGTGTACCAAACACAGCTCTGATACCCGAATTGTCACACCTGCAAATGCGCCTTGCAAATTTATGGCACGGATGTACGTGGCAGCAACGTAGTTCAGTGAATCAAGCTTCACTGGCGAATGCTTCAGCCTTATATTACACAGTTCTGCAACGGAAGTCTTTAGCCTTCTTTCACTTCTCTTTTCTTCTCAAATGCTTACCATAAAGCATTCAAACAATGTCATACATTCACAAACACAATCAGTCCACCAAGAACACTTAGAACATGACACAATTAACCCATTTTTATTGCATCAAATGGAAGATATACAAAACTTTCCATCTTAGGGACTTATACAGACTTGTTCCTCTTGAACCAAGCCATAACCTTACAAAAACTCTCTCAATTTGAGTCTCACAATCTCCTATGTAAACCTACTGATTTTCTAATGCCTTTGCACTATTTGTACAGCAGCTTTATTGGCCAAAAACCATGCACAACACTTGCACATGCATGGGACAGCCATCTGTACCCATATGGCATTTCGATAACCACCAATAATTGTGCCAACTGGCAAGTTTCTTCTCTAACTCGAGCCAGCCTTTTACACCTTTTCCAAGGAAGTTATGAACACTCTCTCACGCTTATAAACTTCCTTTATAACCGTCCTATCTTGTCTCACACCTTTGGCACGCTTGTAAATCCAATAACCAACTCTTAACCGTCATTTGAGTCATAATGTGCAACCTTTGTGCATTACTGAACTTGTACTTGAATCAATACTCAGCCAACATAGCCCTGTAGTTGTTTTGGCCTGAGCCAATGTACAACTAACGTTGCGCTACAATCCTCTCGGCCATTTCTTTAGCTCATTCTGGTTATTCATGCGTCATATGCTTCACTTAGCCTATTTGCTCGACAATAGCAATGCTTACTCTTGCGTTACTAGCTTGCTTGCATTGTCCAAGCTTTGGCCAGCCTTGAACTAATGCATAGGCCAACTCTTGGCCTATTCTACACTCTCGCATCATCTTTGAGTTTGGGCCAACTCAATTTTATGGATATGCATCATTGTCAAATCGCATGTTGCATTTGTCACTTTGGTCTTGTCTTGCCTTTCCCTCAATGAAGCTTCATTGTGTCGGCTAATAAGCTTCATTACTTGGCCAATGTCCTTACAGTGTAGCGCCACCTTTGCGCTTCACTAGCCCTGCATGATCCCGCTATTTAGTGCTTGACAGTCTAAGCAGTGCAATGCCATCTTGGCCATTCACTGACTAGGCCGCTATGTTGTGTCGCGCCATCTTGGCCATTCACTAGCCTGACAGGTCATACCTATCCATTTGACGCTTCTCGTTCAAGGTTTGAGTACCAGTCCCAAAATGTGGTTCTTCAGTAATAAATATGAGCACAACAACAGTTAAAAGAACTAATTAACAGGATAAAGGTTTTCTGCAAAAGGCATAACATTGGAAGTTAATGAATTGTTGAACACCATCAAATTGAAACTTGTTGCTAATCTCTTCTGCTTCCGGTTGTAATAGTAGAAAGAGAAAACATCAGGCGGTCTTGTTATAAGAGCTCCAGGTCCCCTCTATAACCGCTGACACCTATCCAACTTTTCTTTCCTGTTCACATTCCTGAACGCGGATATGTGGTACCCGCGCTCTGTGATGGTTGAATGGGAGGGCGGGGACTGACCCACTAAAGGTCTGGTTGATTGCATTTGCAATGTTCTATAATGTTTGTGGTGTGATGGGTATAATCCTATGACCTTTTAAGTTGGTAATTTTTAACATCTAGGAAACAATTAGCGGTTGAACAATTAATCCTGAGGTTGATCTCGGTGTTAATCAAGGGGCTACGGAACAAAAAGGTAAACCACTTGCAAGGCTATTCTAATCAGAAGTATTAGGCAATAGGTCCTTGGAATTTTTCAATCAGGATTGGAGATGGTAAAAATGCATCCAACCAAATGTCCATACGATGCACTCATGCACACCATCCGCATCAAGTAGAGAGATGTTGCATTATAGCTCTCTGATGAACCTGTTTGATGCTTAATACTGGATATATACAATGCTGTACTTGTGCATGCTTGTTTACGATTCGGAGTTGAGGCCATCCTTGGTACATAATATTAAAATCAGATCCATCTCCTACTTGCAAGATAGCTTTGAATCTAAGCCTAATTCATATCATGATTAGACAAAAAAGAGAGGCAATCCCCAATTACATGATGCGAATATAGTTAAATTGTGAAAGACAAGGTACAATAAGATTCTATAACTAGTTAACTTAATGAAACACATGCGTTATTATATAACATATCCAAATAAAAATACTCCCACGAGTTTTTATGTAGGATGAATTTCTGAACTACACATCATACTCGGCCCTAATGAAGCCATCTCTTCACTACAATATGTCCCTTGAGGACAGGTAGGGTTCCCCTAGATGTCACAAGTGAAATTCAACTCTTCTAATATACATCTACACGGGCAAGACTATATAATCCACATAGATTTAGACATGGAAGCTTCACTATTCATGTCATTACAGAGTAACAATTAGTTATGCCTTAGTTAAAGGAGTCTGTCTTGCAAGATAAGGAACTTCGACAACTGTACCAACAACTTCTTCACCAACACTTACCTCGTCTCCAGCTGAAGCTCCTTGCCTCTTGATATATCCAAGTCCAAAATGCTTGGATTCCTTTCCTCCTGTTGTGTAACTTGTAAGCTTTCCCACCTGTTATCAGTATTACTGAAAATCTTGTAACAAGTCTAAATACGTTAACCAGAAATTAAGTTAGGGAACATCCCACATCTTGAACACAGAACAACTCCAATGTTTTGGTTTTGGAAAAGCTGTAGATATAAATCAATCATGCAATTTATATGCCACCGAGGCGGATTTTTTTATTTCCTTGAGCTTATCTAAACAGCTCACACCCAAGCCAATTTGAGGTCCCACTTCCCAAAAACTGAGGGACTAACCTAAGAAAAGATAAAAGAAAGCAATCGTCCTAGGATTCCATTAGTTTTTCGCTAATCAAAATATGACACCAAACGGGAGACTTAGGACAACAAACTGTACCTATTCATTGTTATGCTAGTAACCTATGCAACTTAATTAATAAATGTTTGGTACCTTTTTCCCATCTACAGTAATGAGGCTGCCTGGTATCGCTGGAGCAGATAGATGAAGTCCCCACAATTTCTGCTTCACACCATCATAAGTGACAAGCCTTGCTATCGTTTCTTGCCCTTTATAACATCCTGAAAAGGGTTATCTACTTAGTAGGATGGCAGGTTCAATAAAATGTCCCCTTGTGCTACACCAGTTATGGCATGGTTGCTATCAATGTTCCTACCTTTGTTTAAAGAAACTGCATTCCAAAGCCCAGCCTCAAGGACATTGAATTCATCAGTCAGCTCCTTTTCTGGAGCTGGTCTACCTGTACAAGTTAAGCTGACATGAGATAAATGTGTATATCAAGGCCATCACCTACTAATTCTAAACAAATCTCCCCTAATCACTAGCCTTCCAGGTGAGACCGGCCTGTGTTACAGAACTGAAAGTCTCTTATAACTCTACCATTTTGCCTTCATTAATAATAGTTGCAACTGCCTACTAATTCTAAGGATGCTCTTAGCCTATTTCTACTATGCTCACTCTGGTCGATAAGCTTGTGAATCAGCACCGCAGCATATCTTTATATCTCTTAATTCTCATGGAAAGGAAGAGATTTGCTACAGAACATCAGTAATTTCAGTCATATGGGACGTCTAAAGCAGAATAACTGTACAATACAAACATATATGGTGAAAAAACTGCCAACAAAGAGAAAAAAAAATCTATGATCTGTTTGATAAACAAAGGTGAATGGTTTCATCATATTCACTGACAGAGGAAAGTGGTAAAGAAAAGATATACCGAAAAAGTCATGAGACCCAATGTTCAAATCTCGTAGAGTTATCAATAAGGAGGATCTAACCTTGAGAAATTCTTAACCTTTCCCATCCATTAGCTCCCATCGGTGTTGCACCAAGGCTTAGAAGAGTTTTCCAGACTGATTCAGCAGCAGCTGGAGAGGATAGCAAAGAAAACCCATCTTCAGAGATAAGATTGCCAACTCCTACAGTTATCGGCATTCCATTCACCTGTAAATGAATGAAGGTAAAAGATATATTGAAAAAACAACTAAAGCAAAATAAGAAAGAAGTTATAAGTGGTTTTTCATTTTATTTACATGATGAACTCTACTTAAACATGGAGGTGACAAATACACAGTATACACTAGTTAGTTGCTATCCCAATAGAAGAGAAAGCTGATACTTTAGTTACTGAAAATGGGGAAGGAATAATCGAACCATCAAATATTTTGGTTTTTTTAGAAGCACACCACCTTGTTAGGAGTATAACTAGATGCAAAAATACCCCAGAAGGCCAGAACAAAATTGAGCATCAGAAATATAAAATGCTAGAGATGTAAAACACAGTTAAAGTTTAGGTTAGTACATAATAGATAATATATGAAAAAGGGATACACTGCCTTTAAGAAGGAAGACAAGATATCAAAATATGATACTGAACATCAGTTACTTAACTTTGTCATAAATTTCAGAGCAAAATGTAATCAGAGCTATGATTACATGTGTGTGGAGTATCAAGATCTTTAAGGGATTGAAGCATGAGTCTATGAGCATATACAAATAGGGAACTGTGGGATCTACAAGTAGTGAAGGCATGTTGGTCGATATATATGGTAGTACTTCATCGCAAAAGTTGAGCCTTACAGTGTAATGTCGGTGTGTTCCATAGGGTTGTCCAACAAGATCTCCAAGATTTATATCTTCCATGAGCTTCAGCACATGCAATAAGTGAGTTTCAAATTTATTATTTATCCAAAGTAAATAAAACTTCCAATGAAAACCTGACAATCACACGCATACCTGGTTGCACTTGGGCCCGATGAGTGTAAAAAAGCACGTTTGCTTAGTGATATCATGAATTTCGACCTTGTCGGCAAAAAATATATACCTGAATAACCAAGAGATGACATCAACAATGAATTATATTCTTCAAAATGTTTACAGAAAATCAGATCATGATTGGGTATGTAAAGCATAGACAATAACTATATGCACGAGCTTGGGCCAAAAAAAGAATTATGAGATCACGCCACTTCCCTGATATAGATGTACAAGCAGAATCCTGTTATGTAAAATAGGACGGGGAAACCATGGTTTTAAATATCAAGATCAATAACGGTGTCAGAAACAGTTCAACATACTTTGTGAGCATTTCTATTATGCTGTGACAGGTTTCTGGGGAGACCACCATTGTTATCGCATTTTTCTGTAATGAGATAACATAATCAGTAGGTGATCCATAGAGACCTGGCAGGCAGTGAGCAAAGCAGAAATTATATTGCATAAAATTGAATATCGTCACAGAAGCTGGCAAATGAAGTACCATAATCCAAGCATGGCTAATGTCAATTGTTCGAGCTGTTGGAGTGACAAAAACTGTGTCGCATCCCTGGAAATTTGAAGCAAGAACCACAATTTGTAAACCTTATGTTTGCTTGTCAAATGGGGAAAAAAAGATGATTCATTTCAATCAATTTACCTGTCCCTCATGTAAGGACTCAAAATTTGCTGTGGTCTGGTTGTGGAGAAACTGAATTCTGTCTTCTCCAGTCACTGCATGTCAATCATCCGAAATTTTAAGGACAAACAAAGATAAAATATCAGGTTAAGCAATGTAAAAGGCATCTGAGTGAGATTTGAACCTTCAAACATAACTAGATATATAACAACTTGGATTCAAACTAGATAAACAAACAACCAATGTATCAAAATTTCAAAACCATTCTTCTCTTATTTTTCTAATATTTTTTTGGTAGGCAGGGAAAGATTTATCTCTTGAATCCTTAACGGAGATGAATATGAACACTACATTGTGGTCTATTAATAGGTTGTAGTGACATCCATCCAGTTAAATTTACATTTGGTATCTCCTTCCTTAAAGTAACTTTGGCGAAAGGGGGTTACAATTTGGGTTGTGGATAATTTGAAAACTGATGGTTAAGTTTAAAAGTGTGCATGCTCAGTTAGACAAAGCCAGCTAAGCTAATAAAAAAACAGGAAGATACCTATGGTACTCCTCAACAATGTTTATTTGGCACCGCATATCTAGATGTCAATGTTTCAGACTAGTACTATTTCTTTAAAAAGTAAACTGGAGCACGATTACGTAGTGCCATTCCTAGAAGTAAATATAGAGATTAGTGTGTTTGATGGAAGATGAAGAGATACTCTTTTTTGCATATTTCTGATACTACTGATTAAGTTTAGCATTCAAAAAGGATACACAGATCATGAAGGATGTATAATAGAGAACAATATACCTCTTATGCGACCAAAATGTGTAAGGTCCACAACCTAAGACATGAGACATTTCGAAGGGAATAGAATCACAATTCCAACAAAATCAAGAGTTTAAAATAACAAATATCCATATAAACCCTTCTAATATTCAGTAAACGCATAACAAATTCAATTTGAGATATTGAAAATGCTAGGGAGAAACACTATTTTTGTTCCTCTAACCATCTCCAACTGCTCCTGAGAGATCATGCTTACGGGGTTTCTAATGAACTAAAAATGCATAAACAACAAGTATATGTATAGAATACAATGGTACCGACTAATAAGTCAAATTATCTTGTAATAACCATATTTTTCTATGTCTAACAATTCCAGTGTCGGACGTTTTTGTCCCGAAGAGATCATGTTTTTCAGAAAAAGCAACTCTTTTCCAGTGAAGGGACTTAATCAGCTCCTATCTTGCTAGTTGCTACTAAGTAGTCAAAGGTCATAAGATTGCACTTCATAAAACCATCGAAAGCCATAAAACCTAGACAACTCTAGGTCAAAACCATGGGAAGTATCAACATTTTTCTATCCAACATGTTCTATGAATGTTTTGCAGAATGTCAAGGTAGACACAACATTTTTTCTTAAATTGGAATCGTCAACAAGTACTAACAAATCCTTAACCGGCATGATTGCAGTCTCAAAGCAAATGTAGGGTTCAGACACTTGCATATATAAAATCTTTAACACTTCAATAATTTTGATTTTGAAAATGGGGATAAAAACACGTACCGCAACCCCATTATCGGTGGCGGCACTGAAAGCCTCATCATCATTGTCAAATGTTTCAACTGTTCCATCTTCTGAAATTGTTGCCCCCAAATCCTCCATTGTATCCTGCAAACAGATGAAAAACAACAATAGAACATAATTAGGGTTAACTTTAACAACTACATGCTCAAACCAACACGAGAAAGAGAGAGCGGTTTTACAAGGAGATCATGGTCGATTGGTGGAGGGGAAAGATCAAATTCAAAACTTGAAGAAGCAAACGTAGACCACAGCGAAAATCTGTTGCGTAAACTTGTGGTGGTGGAAATGAAGGAGGGGTTTTGATTGCGGAAAGCATTTATTGAAAAGGGGTGATGAGATTGAGAATTGCAATTCTTCTTCTTCTTAGTTGTTACTTGGGAAAAGGAAAAGACACTGCTAGAGATAATAGAATTAGCAGCCATGGTGGAAAGCACTTCTTTGTGAACAAGGGGTAAGCGGCAGATCACAAAAACAAGAACTGGAGTTCCCTCCTTTTCTTTTTGGATAACGTAGAGAAGAGGGGCCTGGTGGAACCGTAGGAGTCCAATTTTGTGAACACTTTTGTGAACACTTTTGTGCACGTAACATTTTAATGTCAACCACTGATTCTAAATACGGACGATGGTTGGGTCATCTGTTAATTAATCAACCAATCAAATTAATATGGACTCAAATCGTGAAGGTTTTTCAGACTTTTTGGAATTCAGTGTCCAACATTAGAAGGCTCTACTATCAATGATGTAAGGGTTACTAACTCACTAAATTAGTCTTTTGAATGCATTTGAACTTACAAAAAAAAAAGTGTTCAGCACTTCAACTATGTCTCTTCCATGTGTATTGTGTAGTCTATCCAGAGTCATAACCACATTTGCCGGATGAACTTAAATACATCAACATGTATCTGCTCTGACCCATGGACCCCAAATACCAAGCTTTTAATGCCTCCATCCTCAAAACTTTGACATCGGCCCCTCTTTGGA
Organism: Papaver atlanticum; assembly: GCA_023531105.1. NCBI lineage: Eukaryota > Viridiplantae > Streptophyta > Magnoliopsida > Ranunculales > Papaveraceae > Papaver > Papaver atlanticum. Next base: position 3,180,571 of record JAJJMB010008958.1, read on the forward strand.
TGGAACCTGCCTAAGCTTTCAGATTACTTCCCTTTCCACATTATTTCTAGAATCTTGGCTATGACAATCAACCCTCGAAGTAAAAATACAATCATAAGAAAGCACCACCCCTCATATTTGCTCCACTAACAATGTTTATTTTTTCTCATCAAACTCTACGAGGTCTTATACTGCGAGTCATTCCAAGAATTTCTCTTTTCATTCGGAAACTGGCACCTCAAATGCTATCCATTTATGCTTGACTACCACCGTCTTCCTAACTGAAAAACCTCATTCGTGAGTGTAGATGGTAAAATTTGGATAAGGGGCAAAAGTGTCATTTCAAGATCATAAGACAAAACTCAACTCTCACGGGAGAGACTAAGCCCTTGGTCCTCAAGGCACACATAGCGACGATTCCTAATATACATCCCCGCGAGACACTGCTGGTCGTGATGCTGTGATTCCTAGCGCACATCCTCGATGAGATATTGCTGGTCACGTAGGTTCTGTAGAGCATAAAACATCCCCGACAGACTTATGAACCAGAACATCCACAATTCCAGCATGTCTTCGTGAGACACATCTGATTGTGATGCCATGATTCCTAGTATACATCCTCGACGAGATACAGCTGGTCATGTAGGCTCTGTAGATGCGTAGAAACGTTCCCGGAGGACTTATGACCCAGAGCGGAGACATACATGTCTCCTGTAAGCACGAATCACCCTATTTGAGATCAAGGAATGATTCCTAGTACATCATCGCGAGATACACTGGTCATGTCTACTCTAGGCTCTGACTCGACTCATTGAGGTTTCCGAATAATTCCTTGAACTTCCCCGCGAGATACACTGGTTACTCTGCCTCTGGGGCCTTTTGACAGATTCCTAGAACATCCTTCCGAGATACACTGGTCATGTCAGCCCAATAAATACAGACACAATTGATTCCTAGCACATCTCTGCAAGATATGCTGGTCAAAGACAAGTGAGCCGAAGTCTCGCAGAGACATTATTAGGCATGCGAGCCTTCTTTTCTCCCCCAAACATGTCCCAACTGACTTCGAAGAGATTCCATCGTGTTGGGAAAGTCTTGAACAGACTCCATCGTGTTGGGAAAGTCTAACAAACACACCCAATATTTCGCTTAGCAATCTGTATGGACAAACTCCAATATACTTTCAAGAGAATCAACTAGACAGTTAGACTCAATCTTAAGAAAAGTATATCAAAGATTTTATATCTCAATTTCTCAATTCAATCCGCAATTAAACAAATAGGAATTTGCGAGCCCGGTTGAATAAGAGATATAACTTGAACGGTACCAACGACCAATGTTCAAGTGTCAATCAATTCGATCAACAACCCAAAGGCCGGATTCAAGAAATGATTGATCTTAACGCACAACCTGTGATATTTCTATTATATAACAAAATATAATGCGGAAAAGAAATAACACAGACACCAGAAATTTTGTTAACGAGGAAACCGAAAATATAGAAAAACCCCGGGACCTAGTCCAGATTTGAACACCACACTGTATTAAGCCGCTACAGACACTAGCCTACTACCAATCTAACTTCGGACTGGAATGTAATTAAGCCCAAATCAATCTCACACTGATCAAGGTACAGTTGCGCTCCTTACGTCTCTGAACCCCAGCAGAATTCTACGCACTTGATTCCCTTAGCTGATATCACCCACAACCGAGAGTTGCTATGACCCAAAGTCGAAGACTTGATAAACAAATCTGTCTCACACAGAAAAGTCTATTGTATAGATAAATCTTTCTCCCACAGATAAATCAAGGTGAACAGGAACCAATTGATAAACCGGACTTATATTCCCGAAGAACAGCCTAGTATTATCAATCACCTCACAATAATCTTAATCGATTAACGAAACAAGATATTGTGGAATCACAAACTATGAGACGAAGATGTTTGTGACTACTTTTCAATCTTAAAGAAGATAGTACTCAATCACGATAGAAAACAGCAAGATCAAAACACGCAACTATAGAGGAAATAGTTGGGTCTGGCTTCACAATCCCAATGAAGTCTTCAAGTCATTAACCTACAGGGTTTCGTGAAAAACCTAAAGTTAAAAGAGAATCGACTCTAGTCGCAACTAGTATCACACATGAGGTGTGGGATTAGGTTTCCTAGTTGCTAAAGTTCTCCTTTATATAGTCTTCAAATCAGGGTTCGCAATCTATGTTACCTTGGTAACAAAGCATTCAATATTCACCGTTAGATGAAAACCTGATTAGATTCAAGCTAATATATTTCAACCGTTAGATCGAACTTAGCTTGTTATACACAGATGAAATGTACCATCATTTAGATAAAGGGAACCGTACCTAAACATGTTCACTTAGTTGGTTCAACAATAGTTAACCAATGGTTAGCCATATGAGTACTTTCATATCAACCTTATTCATCTTTATCATAACTAGTTCAAATGACTCAAATGAAACTAGTTAGAGAGTTGTTCAATTGTTTATATTCTCATAGAAGTATACAAGACACAATTGAATCAAAATCGATTTTGATTCACTCGAATCATTTCATGAACATTATAGCCACGGTTTGCAAAAGATTGCATTCCTTATTATATAAATGTATTAGGTCATGAACAAACCGATTTTAGAACATAACCTACTCAAGTATGCAAACGGGTACGCATACCTAAGTAGCCGGACTGAGTTTGGTTACGCCAGTACGCGTGCAGGTACGCATACCACTTTACACTTCCAAACTCCAACAGAAATTCACGGGACTTGGACTTCCGCCAGTACGCGTACGGGTATGCATACTTAGTTCCCGAACTTTCAACAACCAACCAGTACGCGTATGGGTACGCATACCATGGTTCCCGGTTTTGGACTTTACACAAATGTGATTACACACTATGTTTATATCCAATCATGGTTACATGTTCTAAACCCTCATTTCAATCATTAAAACATTCTTTGAAGACGACAATAATGGCTATTCCAAACCCTAGTTATCCTTCTTAAAACACAAGAATAAATTCTCATAAGAAGTTTCCTAGACAATTAGAAATCGATAAGCTAAGAAACAAAGAAAGACTCATAAACCGTCAAAACCGAACATGAACTGAAATCAATTTGTTTTACCGGAATCCTCACGAGCCTTGAGACCTTTGAGCTTGTGATTGACAGCATCCACTGCTTCTTCAGAGAAGATATCCTCATTAAGAAGATATTTAACATGTGTCTTCATGAGAACAAGGTCAGAATTAACCTTTTTCAACTCAGTTCTTAACACATCAAGATTCTTCATAGTATCAACGAGTTGCAGTTTTGCTTCCTCAAAGTATTTAAGAAAATCATGAACCACTTCAGCAGAAACCATATCCTCATTCTCAACATCCTGATGTGTATAAGCATAGTAACATGAGGCATTAGGATTATCATCTTCTACTAGGGTTCTTTCTTCCTCCCTTTAGTCTCGAAACCAATACCTTTATCAAGAAAACCTCTTGCAAAACCACCAGTGCTAGAAGGTGAAGACATTCTTGACAAAAATAACCTAGAGTATGCGTACGTAACTCAATAGGTTTGGTATATAAATGGTTTTTAGGGACGGTAACTTTTAAGGTTTTCAAAGTTGGTTCGTGACAAGTAACACGGGTACTTGTACGCACACAAGCTTGACCCAAAAACAACAACAAAGTCAATATAATTTTGCTACGTGAAGATTTTCTTTCACAAAAATTGACTCAATAAATTTTATATCTCCACAGAGAAAAAATTCAGAGCACAAAAGTAGCAGGCAACTTGGTTGCAAAAAAAAAAACTTCTTCGAAATAAAACAAATGACGAAGAGAAACTTGAAACACAAACAATACTTAGGCATTGTTGTCTGCAGACAATAGTTTAGCTACGGACGATAAGAAAATAGCTTAACTATCCAGAAAGCAATTTGCCAAAAGTGAAAAAACAGGGGTACAACAACCTCACCCAATATTTCGCTTACCAATCTGTATGGACTAACTCCAATATACTTTCAAGAGAATCAACTAGACAGTCAGACTCAATCTTAAGAAAAATTATATCAAAGAGTTATATCTCAATTTCTCGATTCAATCTGCCATCAAACAAATAGGAATTTGCGAGCCTGATTGAATACAAGAGAAATAACTTGAACGGTACCAAAGACCAATGTTCAAGGATTAATCAATTTCAATCAACAACCAAAGGTTGGATTTACCAATTGATCGATTCAACGCACAGCCTGTGATATTTCAATTATATAACAAAATATAATGCGGAAACGAAATAACACAGACACCAGAAGTTTTGTTAACGAGGAAACCGCAAATGCATAAAAACCCCGGGACCTAGTCCAGATTTGAACACCACACTGTATTAAACCGCTACAGACACTAGACTACTACCAAGCTAACTTCAGTCTGGAAACTAGTTGAACCCTAATCAATCTCACATTGATTCAAGGTACAGTTACGCTCTTTACGTCTCTGATCCCAGCAGGATACTACGCACTTGATTCCCTTAGCTGATCTCACCCACAACTAAAAGTTGTTACGATCCAAAGTCGAAGACTTGATAAAAAAATCTGTATCACACAGAAAAGTCTATTGTATAGATAAATCTGTCTCCCACAGATAAACCTACGAGTTTTATTCCGTCTTTTGATAAATAAAGATGAACAGGAACCAATTGATATACCGAACTTATATTCCCGAAGAACAGCCTAAAAATATCAATCACCTCACAATAATCTTAATCGATTAACGAAATAAGATATTGTGGAATCACAAATGATGAGACGAAGGTGTTTGTGACTACTTTTCTATCTTGCCTATCGGAGATAAAATCTCGAGCAAATCTTTAAAAAAAATAGTACTCAATCACGATAGAAAACAGCAAGATCAGAACACGCAACTACAGAGAAATAGTTGGGTCTGGCTTCACAATCCCAATGATGTCTTTAAGTCGCTAACCTACAGGGTTTTATGAAAAACCTAAGGTTAAAGGAGAATCGACTCTAGCTTATGCAACTAGTATCACACATGAGGTGTGGGGATTAGGTTTCCCAGTTGCTAGAGTTCTCTTTTATATAGTCTTCAAATCAGGGTTTGCAATCTAAGTTACCTTGGTAACAAAGCATTCAATATTCACCATTAAATGAAAACCTGATTAGATTCAAGCTAATATCTTTCAACCGTTAGATCGAACTTAGCTTGTTATACACAAATGAAATGTAACTTCATTTAGGTTTGGGTAACCGTACCTAAACGTGTACACTTAGTTGGTTTAAAAATAGTTAACCAATGGTTAGCCATATGAGCACTTTCATATTAACCTTATTCATCTTCACCATAACTAGTTCAAATGACTCAAATGAAACTAGTTAGAGAGTTGTTCAATTGCTAGATCTCATAGAAGTATACAAGACACAATTGAAGCAAAATCGATTTTGATTCACTCGAATCAATTCATGAACATCATAGCCACGGTCTGCAAAAGATTGCATTCCTTATTATATAAATGTTTTAGTCCATGAACAAACCGATTTTAGTAAGTAACCTACTTAAGTATGCAAACGGGTATGCATACCTAAGTAGCCGGACCGAGTTTGGTTACGCCAATACGCGTACGGGTACGCATACCATTTCATATTCCAAACTCCAACAGAAAATCACGAAACCCAAACTTCCGCCAGTACGCGTACGGGTACGCATACTTAGATTCCGGACTTCCAACAACCAACCAGTACGCGTACGGGTACGCATACTTAGGTTCCCTGTTTTGGATTTATACACAAATGTGAATACACACTATGCTTATATTCAAACATGGTTACTTGTTCTAAACTCTCATTTTAATCATTGAAATTTTCTTAGAGGATGGCAATAGTTGTTATCAACGAACTATTAGCATCAAAGCGATTTTCAAGTTATTGAAATAATCAACATGACTTTCATCAAGAGTAAATATGAACTTGGTTAAAGCGAAAGCTTATCAACACATATTTCGAGAAATAGATAAGTGAGTTAAACTCAGCTCGAAATAGCAAATGTGTATAATTGAAGTTTATATAGCAATACGACTTTTGTCTCAAAATAGGAGATATAATAGATAGACTTTTGAGTGATAGATAAGTTCAAGTCTCCACATACCTTTTGTTGATGAAGTTCCACAAGTTCCCTTGAGTAATTCTTAGTCTTCTTTCGATGAACGCCGTGGAGTTTAAAGCTCAACTACACTTACTATCCTAATCCGAGACTTAGCTATAAGTAGACTAAAAATCAATACTTATAGTTTTGGAAACTAAACTTAACAAACAAGCTTGAGATAGAAATGCTTACGAGTTCGATCGAGCAGTGCTCTAACAATCTCCCCCTTTGTCAATTTTAGTGACAAAACTATCATATGGAATACAAAATAAATAAACTTTGTAGCTTCTCATCCAAATGCTTGATCTCCTTGGTTATTCAACATTACTCGAAATCTTCGTCACTTCCAAGTACTCCAATGATTCCAAATGTGTTCAACTCCGCATCATTGTTGTTGAAGATCCGTAGCTATAACAATGAGAAAACAGTAGCTCTCATCATTATTATACAGTCACAGCATCAAAGTTCAATTGTATCACAACTTTGACAACAATACTATGGTGATATGTATCACTCCCCCTTAGTCAATACTTCATCTCACATGAAAACCACTCCCCCTTACATAATGATCCGTAAACCATATGTATTTGTAGTGTGAACTACACATTAATTCTCCCCCTTTTGCAACAAAATTGGCAAAGGTACGAAAATTAGTGGGATCCTAATGAAATTTCCATAGAGACACTTCATGACCAAAACAGAAGCACATATCAACTTGTTTAGATGCAATCATATAGCCGAAACTAAATGCATTCATCAAGGAGTTTATAAAGATACAAGATAACCCCTATAATATTCTATAGCCGCACTCCCCACAAAGATTTAGCAATTAAGCACAAGTTCAATTAAGAACTCTCCCCCATAAAATGTCATTCCAAAAGGAACAACAAGAGCGACCTTACTTTTACAAAAAAAGAAGGATTTCTTTGGACATTAACAAATCTCATGAAACATGAATTTTGTATCCAAAATACTCAATTAAATTAACTACAAGAGAACCCATGATTAATTTAATCGAAAATGCTCACATAAGAAAGCTTACGGAGCCGCATAGTATTTACACAAAGATGTGTATCAGGGAAAGACCAATACTGCGGAATAATCAAAGATTCATTCTATTTTTCATCACTATTTGCACAATGACATATAATAGACTTAATCTTTGTAAACAAAAGTTCATCCTTTCTTCCATCAATATTTGCATAATGACATAAAAGGCTTAACTTTTGTAGTCAAAAGTTCATTCTATCTTTTATCAATACTTTCATACCGACATATAATAGAGTTAACTTTTGAACAAGTATAGGACAGTCAAGGTTCACGGACGTAAACAACATATCCCATAACAATTTGCAATATATAAAACTATAAAGATTAATACTGCAAAAATCATCTTCCAAATAAGCTTTAAAATTTAAACAAATAAATCTAAAAACATTGCAAGATGAAAACGTTGGCAATAGCTATGTGTACTCACAATAATGGCTATTCCAAACCCTAGTTATCTTCTTAAAAACACAAGAATAAATTCTCATAAGAAGTTTCCTAGACATTAAGACCTCTAAAAAATTATTTATCGTCCCCGAACTCCTTGTCGTCAACAGCCATAGGAACATAAGGTTAATGAAGAAAGGAGTTAATTCAAACAAACCTTTTAGACTGATGTCGAACTAGGGCCTTCTTAATTTCTAGAGTCCTAAAATCAATAGCCTTTATTTCCTGAATCTCCTTCCTTGTTTCCTTCAACTCTTCAATAACATCAGAAAAATTCTGAGAATTTGAAGGAACAGCTCTTGTCTTCCTCACATTCATTCTTTTTCTTTTCAAAGTTGGAGGTACAGGAGATTTACCTTTTTCCTTCATGATTGATGGCTTAACAATCATATTAACATCTTTTCCATCAGAAGATATAATGCTTGGATTCTCCATACACGTATGAGATTATGAGAGGAATTCACAAATCAGACTCAACAAGAAATCTTGTGATAAAAAGAGTTTTTTCAGAGAAGGAAAAGGAATATAGGGTTTCGGAACCTTTTAAACACACAAGTTCACGCACGCATAACTCTCAGCCCTAAAGAGGGTAGAATTGACGAGGATAACCCCTTTTAATTACTAAACAGGGAAATTCCTTCCAATATCAATTTAGATATGAAAGCTGGAAGAATTTCAAACTTGCAAAGCACAGCAAGACTAAAAAGAGAAAGACAAAACAATCTAAATAAATCTCTTTTCCTAAAGCCTGAGGTGTGCACAATCTTGTCTCTTTTTATCAGGCACATGAGACAAGATGCACCAGCCAACACAATCAAGTTGTGCTGGGGTGAACAATAATCTGTCCACCATAACCCTTTCGAAAGGAATCCATATAACCCTGTTTCTCAGAATGTTTAGACCATAATTTTTTCTCCAGTGGTCTAGTCTTTTCTTTGGAAACTAACTTCTTCGAAGATGAAATGAGTTTACATACCTCAAGTGATTTATGAACAAGTTTGAGCTTGTTTGCTAATCGATTTGCTCTTCGTTGAAGTTTGTCGACGTATCTTATTTTGTGTTTGTACTTGAACTTTGATAGTTCATGACCCTTGAGTGAACAATAAGAACATGTCAACATGAAAGATGGTTCAGACGCCATAGATGTGCAAGCTGCTAGACACATGGTGGAACCTGAAAAATCAGACAGAGATTTTCCAGCAGAAACAGTTAAATCAATTTTTTTCTTCAAGAACGGTTGAGGTTTCTTCCGAAAGAATATCAAGATTGATGTATGTATTGCTACAATTATCAAAATCAATATTTTCGCAAAGAAGTGCAACACTTGACTTTTCGTCTTCATTGGAGTCATAGTTGTCAGACATTTCATAAAGAGTTGCAGCTAGATCTTTGTTCCCAGTGTATTTTTTACGATTTGGACACTCATTTGCAAAATGACCAAAACCTTTACACTTAAAGCACTATGGCATATCCTCGTCATCAGTTTCATGAATATCCCTATTTTTAGGAGGAACACGATTATGAGGCTTAACTGATGACCTAGGTTTATCTCTGGAGAACCTTTTACTTCTCTTCAAAATAAGATCTCTAAACTGTCTTGTGATCAAGGAGACTGACTTGTCAAGATCTTCATCTGATGAATCAGCCTCAGTAAGATCATCTTCAGAGATGCAAACACTTTTACTTTTATCAAGTAATTTAATGTTCTCTTGTGCTTTGAAGGCAACATCCTTTCCGGATTTGGATGTATGCTCATGATCAAAGATCTTTAACTTCCCAACCAGAGTGTTTCTGGAAAGAGTTGCAAGGTTATTACCTTCAACGATGGCATGCTTCTTAGAATCGTATCAAGACGGCAGCGATCTGAGAATTTTCATCACAATGTCCTTTTCAAGAATAGTCTTACCCAATGCAAAAGATGCACTAACAATTTCAGACACTTTGTGATTAAACTCATCAAATGAATCTTCATCTGCCGTACGAAGGTTTTCCCAATCAAAATTTAGGTTTTGAAGCCTAGCTTCCTTTTCACAGGTATTCCCTTCAAATACGGTTTCTAAGATATCCCACGCATCTTTAGACCGATTGCACGTAGTCACATGGTGCTGAAGATCTTGGGTAATGGCATGGATGATAGCATTTAACCCATCAGAATTTTTCTTTGCAGCGAGAATCTCGGCAGGTTCATATGCACCAATATCCTTTGGAACAGTTGCATCGCCTTCTGCAACAACCGGAGGATTATAGCCATTAACAACATAAACCCATGAATTAAAGTCACGCGCTTGAAGAAAGGCACACTTAGCAATTTTCCACCATAAGTAATTTGAGCCATCGAAGACTGGTGGTACGTTTATAGAGATAGCACTTCTGTCCATATTCAGATCGCTACAAACACAGACTTATGAGGTCTTAAATATGTTTGCCTGCACTAATACCAATTGAAATAGCGGGGGTACAACAACCTCACCCAATATTTCGCTTAGCAATCTGTATGGACTAACTCCAATATACTTTCAAGAGAATCAACTAGACAGTCAGACTCAATCTTAAGAAAAAGTATATCAAAGAGTTATATCTCAATTTATCAATTCAATCCGCAATCAAACAAATAGGAATTTGCAAGCCTGATTGAATACAAGAGAAATAACTTGAACGGTACCAAAGACCAATGTTCAATGATTAATCAATTTCAATCAAAAACAAAAGGTTGGATTTACCAATTAATCGATTCAATGCACAACCTGTGATATTTCAATTATATAACAAAATATAATGCGGAAAAGAAATAACACAGACACCAGAAGTTTTGTTAACGAGGAAACCGCAAATGCATAAAAACCCTGGGACCTAGTCCATATTTGAACACCACACTGTAATAAGCCGCTACAGATACTAGCCTACTACAAGGATAACTTCGGTATGGAATGTAGTTGAACCCTAATCAATCTCACACTGATTCAAGGTACAGTTACGCTCCTTACGTATCTGATCCCAGCAGGATACTACGCACTTGATTCCCTTAGCTGATCTCACCCACAACTAAGAGATGCTACGACCCTAAGTCGAAGACTTGATAAACAAATCTGTATCACACAGAAAAGTATATTGAATAGATAAATCTATCTCCCACATATAAACCTACGAGTTTTGTTCCGTCTTTTGATAAATCAAGGTGAACATGAACCAATTGATATACCGGACTTATATTCCCGAAGAACAGCCTAGAAATATCAATCACCTCACAATAATCTTAATCGATTAACGAAACAAGATATTATGGAATAATAAACGATGAGACGAAGGTGTTTGTGACTACTTTTCTATCTTGCCTATCGGAGATAAAATCTCAAGCAACTTAAAGAAAATAGTACTCTTGTTGAGCCAACAAGGTGTACACATTTAGGTACGGTTACCCATATCTAAATGAAGTCACTTTTCATTTGTGTGTAACAAGCTAAGTTCGATCTAACGGTTGAAAGATATTAGCTTGAGTCTAATTCATCTAACGGTGAATATTGAATCTTTTGTTACCAAGGTAGCATTGATTGCAAACCCTTATTTGAAGACTATATAAAGGAGAACTCTAGCAACTGGGAAACTTAATCCCCACACCTCCTGTGTGATACTAGTTGCGACTAGTGTCGATTCTCCTTTAACCTTAGGTTTTTCATGAAACCCTGTAGGTTAACAACTTGAAGACTTCATTGGGATTGTGAAGCCAGACCCAACATTTTTCCTTGTAGTTGCGTGTTCTGATCTTGCTGTTTTCTATTGTATTGAGTACTATCTTCTCTAAGATTTGCTCGAGATTTATTCTCCGATAGGCAAGATAAAAAGTAGTCACAAACATCTTCGTCTCATCGTTTGTGATTCCACAATATCTTGTTTCGCTACTATACGATTAAGATTATTGTGAGGTGATTGATATTTCTAGGATGTTCTTCGGAAATATAAGTCTGGTATATCAATTGGTTCCTGTTCACCTTGATTTATCAAAAAACGGAACAAAAACTTCTTGGTATTTCTGTGGGAGACAAATTTATCTATTTAATAGACTTTTATGTGTGAGACATATTGGTTTATCAAGTCTTCGACTTTTGGTCGTAGCAACTCTTAGTTGTGGGTGAGATCAGCTAAGGGAATCAAGTGCGTAAAGTCCTGCTGGGATTCAGAGGCGTAAGGAACGGGACTGTACCTTGATCAGTATGAGATTGGTTAGGGATCAACTATATTCCAGTCCGAAGTTAACTTGGAGTAGGCTAGTGTCTGTAGCGGCTTAATACAGTGTGGTGTTCAAATATGGACTAAGTCCCGAGGTTTTTCTGCATTTGCGGTTTCCTCGTTAACAAAATTTATGGTGTCTGTGTTATTTCTTTTACGCATTATATATTTATATGATTCAAATATCACAGGTTGTGCGTAAGTTCAATCAATTGTGAATCCAACATTTGGGTTGTTGATTAAATTGATTGACACTTGGATATTGGTTTTTGATACCGTCCAAGTTGTTTCTTATATTCAATCGGGATCGCAAATTCCTATTTGTTTGATTGCAGATTGAATTGAGAAATAGAGATATAACTCTTGGATATACTTTTCTTAAGATTGAGTCTGACTGTCTAGTTGATTATCTTTAAAGTACATTGGAGTTAGTCCATACAGATTGCTAAGCGAAATATTGGGTATGGTTGTTAGACCCCCACTTTTTAAATTGGTATCAGAGCAGGCAAACACGTTTAAGACCTCATAAGTTTGTGTTTGTAACGATCTAACTCTATGGACAGAGGTGCTATCTCTATAAACGTACCGCTAGCCTTCGATGGCTCAAATTACTTATGGTGGAAAATTGTTATGCGTGCCTTTCTTCAAGCGCGTGATTTTCAATCATTGGTTTATGTTGTTAATGGCTATGATCCTCCGATGGTTATAGTAGACGGAGTATCTATTGCAAAGGATATTGGTAGATATGAACCTAACGAGATTCTCGCTGCAAAGCAAAATTCTAACGGTTTAAATGCTATCATTCATGCCATTACTCCAGATCTTCAGCACCATGTGACTACGTGCACTTGGTCTAAAGATGCGTGGGATATCTTAGAAACTGTATTCGAATGGAATACCTCTGAAAAGGAAGCTGATAGACGCATTTATGTGTCTTTTTTCATCTCTATTGTGTATAATGTTAGTACCCATTTTTGTATTTATTTTGGTATTTTATCTCTTTGTAGGTGTTTTTTGGAGAAATAAGCTTTTGCGGCGAAATTGGCTCGGAAAGTTGATAAATTCAACCCAAGGGACGAGTGTTATGCGGACTCCAGCAACGGATAAGGGGCGACCATTGGATAAGGGGTAACCTTTCCCCTTCACGTTCAAATTCTGAATTTGGGCGGGAAACCAAAAACGTGAAGGTTGTTTTCTGGCAGTTTTGTGGTAGTGATTTGGAGGAGTTTAAGGTCGATTAAACCTATGATTTTCATAGGGTAGACTCCTTATGGGTCTAGGAATCTAACATGGGTGTTAAAATCGATTAAACTGGGCTAAATTGGCGGGTTTTGATCTCAACAGCAAAATATGGAAAGTCACGTGTGTGACCGATTTTAGGAAATTTTAGAGAGATTAAAGGAAAGATTTTCTTCCCAAAGCTTAATATATATATAAGGAAGAGTTTAGAATCAAAAGGAAATCCTAGATATACGTGGAAATTCTAAAACAAGAAATTGCCGCAACTTTGCCGTGAAGAGAAAGAAAGAGATTTCGGAAGATTTTGGAGAGATTTAATCACTCTTTTTTATATAAATAGATGGGTTGGGTAATATAGAAGGGGTGTCGAGAGTTTGGGGGGCTGAGAAGGGCTGAGGAGGCGAGAATCAGAGGTTTACAGGCCACTGTTGCTGCTGTTTTCTGCTGGTGCGGAGCTGAAGAACACGAAGAACATAAGACGCACACGGAACAGTCGCAAAGAACACGAAGAACTTCGACCCACATGGAACCGTCGCAGAAGCAGTCTTATATTCAACTACAGAAAGTTTTTATCGTTTTTGACTGTGTTTGCTTAATACTTTCAGCGACCATTACCTTCCTTACAACAAGCTTTCTGTAACTATAGCT
>JAJJMB010008958.1:3194334-3225354 GCA_023531105.1 Papaver atlanticum
TATTTTTTGCAATTATTTTACATGATTATTTGCATAGAACTTAAAAGAAAAATTGGTTTTTATTGAGTAGTTGTGAAGTGTTTTGATGGGACATGCTTGGTTTTAATACTTTTGATGTTTCATGCTTCGTGCTTACAATTATTACTTCAAAAATCCATTAAAGGCAAAATATTAGAATCACTTTAAAAGAAAAAATTGCATGAATATTGATTAGAATTTATCACTTAATTGGTCAATGGTGGAATCCAGAGTCTCAGTATTTTCTTATTATTGTTGAATCAACTTTATTTAATTTTCGAAAATCCTTCACAAGCCCGAGTTGAACGAACTCTACTTATCACTTTTTACAACAACTTAAAATTCACACCAGAAGCTAGGCTTCAAAACCTAAATTCTGATTGGGAAAACCTTCGTATGGATGATGAAGATTCATTTGATGAGTTTAATCACAAAGTGTCTGAAATTGTTAATGCATCTTTTGCATTGGGTAAGACTATTCCTGAAAAGGAAATTGTGATGAAAATTCTCAGATCGTTGCCAGCCAAATACGATTCTAAGAAACATGCCATCGTTGAAGGAAATAATCTTAATACTTTATCCAGAAATACTTTGGTTGGAAAGTTAAAGATCTTTGATCATGAGCATACATCCAAGTCTGGAAAGGATATTGCTTTCAAAGCACAAAAGAACACAAAATTACTTGATAAAAGTAAAAGTGTTGTAATCCCTGAAGATGATCCTTCATAGACCGATTCATCAGATGAAGATCTTGACAAGTCAGTCTCTTTGATCACAAGACAGTTTAGAGATCTTTTTTTGAAGAGAAGTAAACGGTTCGTCAGAGATAAACCTAAGTCATCAGTTAAACCTCATAATCGTGTTCCTTCTAAAAACAAGGATACTGACGATACTGATGATGAGGATATGCCACAGTGCTTCAAGTGTAAAGGTTTTGGTCATTTCGCAAATGAGTGTCTGAATTGTAGAAAATACACTGGAAACAAAGGTCTTGCTACAACTCTTGATGAAATATCTGATCACTATGATTCTGATGAAGACGAAAAATCAAGTGTTGCACTCCTCTGTGAAAATATTGATTTTGATAACTGTAGCAATACGTACATCAACTTCGATATTCTTCCGGGAGAAACTTCAACCACTCTGGAGGATGAAATGGATTTCTCTTTGTATTCTTGAAATACTATTTCTAATTTTACAGGTTCTACTGTTTGTCCAGCAGCTTGCACGACTATGGCATCTGAACCATCCTCTCTATTGACATGCTCTTATTGTACTCTCAAGGATCATGTACTCTCTAACTGTTTCAAGTACAAACATAAAATAAGATATGTCAATAAACTTCAACGAAGAGCAAATCGGTTAGCAAACAAGCTCAAACATGTTCAGAAGTCGTCTGAGGTACGTAAAATTATCGCTTCTCCGAAGAAGTTAATTTCCAAAGATAAGAGTAGACCTCTAAAGTAAAGAGTACGATCTAAACAGTCTATTAAATAGGGTTTTAAGAATTCCGTTCAAGAAGGTTATGGTGGACAGATTATAGTTCACCCCAACACAACTTAATCGTGTTGGATGTGTATTTTGTCTCATGTGCCTGATTCAAAAAAGAGACAAGGGTTTGCACACTTCAGGCTTTAGGGAAAAAGAAAAAAAAAAGTTTTTCTTTTCTTTTCGTTTTCGCCGGTTTGGAATTCTTCCATCTTTTCATATCTAATTGATATTGAAAAGGAATTTCTCTATTTGATCGATAAATTAAATAGGGTTAAAATCGACAATTCTGCCTTTTTAAGGTTGTGAGTTGTGCGTACGTGAATCCCTTTTGAGTATAAAGGTTCCGTAACCCTACATTCTTTTTTTTTCCTTCTCTGAAAACTCTTTTTTATCATAAGATTGCTTGTTGAGCCTGATTTGTGAATTCCTCTCACAATCTCATACTAGTATGGAGAATCCAAGAATTATGTCTTCTGATGGAAAAGATGTTAATATGATTGTTAAGCCGTCAATCATGAAGGAAAAAGAAAAATCTCCTGTACCTTCAAATTTGAAAAGAAAAAGGAGGAATGTGAGGAAACAAATAGATGTTCCTTCTAATCTACAGAATTTTTCTTGAGTTCTTGAAGAGTTGAAGGAAACAAGAAATGAGATTCAGCAAATAAAGGCTATTGTCTTTGGGGACTCTCGAAATTCAGAAGGCCCTGGTTCGGCAACAGTCTAGAAGGTTTGATTGAATTGACTCCTTTCTTCATGAACCTTATGTTCATATGGATGTTGACGACAACAAGTTCGGGGACGATAAAGAACTTTTTAGAGGCCTTAATGTCTAGGAAACTTCTTATGAGAATTTATTCTTGTGTTTTAAGAAGGATAACTAGGGTTTGTTTGGAATAGCCATTATTGTGAGTACACATAGCTATTGCCAACGATTTTCATCTTGCAATGCTTTTAGATTTATTTATTGAAATTCTAAAGTTTATTTGGAAGATGATTTTGCAGTATTAATCTTTATTGGTTTTATATATTGCAAATGTTTTATAGGATATGTGTGTTTGCGTCCGTGAACTATGATTGTCCCATATATGTCAAAAAGTTAAGCCTATTATGTCATTATGCAAATATTGATGAAGATAGGATGAACTTTTGATTGCAAAGATTAAGTCTATTATATGTCTTTATGCAAATATTGATGAAAAATAGAATGAATCTTTGAATATTCCGTTGTATTGGTCTTTCCCTGATCCACTTCTATGTGATAGTACTGTGTGGCTCTATAAGTTCTCTTATGTTGAGAATTTCCCATTAAATTAATCATGGGTTCTCCCGTGGTTAATTTAATTCAGTTTTATGGATACAAATTCATGTTTCATGTAATTTGTTAATGTCCAAAGAAATCCTTCTTTTCTTGTAAAAGTAAAGTCGCTCTTGTTATTCTTTCGGGAATGACATTTTATGGGGGAGAGTTCTCAATTGAACTTGTGCTTAATTGCAAAATCTTTGTGGGGAGTGCGGCTGTGGAATATTGTAGGAGTTTTCTTGTATCTTTATGAAATCATTGATGAATGCATTTAGTTTTGACTATATGATTGCATCTAAACAAAGTTGTTATGTTTTCTTTTAGTCATGAAGTATCTCTATGAGAATTTCATTACGATCCCACTAGTTTTCGTACCTTTGCCAATTTACAAAAAGAGGGAGAATTATTTTGTAGTTCACACTACATATACATATGGTTTACGAATCATTATATAAGGGGGAGTGGTTTTCATGTGAGATGAAGTATTGACTAAGGGGGAGTGATACATATCACCATAGTATTGTTGTCAAAGTTGTGATACAATTGGACTTTGATGTTGTGTAATGATACTATGACACTGTATAACAATGATTGTTATAGCTACGGATCTTCAACAACTATGATGCGGAGTTGAACACGTTCAGAATCACTGGAATACTTGGAAGTGACGAAGATTTCGAGTAATGTTGAAGAACCAAGGAAATCAAGCATTTGGATGATAAGCTACAAAGTTTATTTATTTTATAATCCATATGTATTGATAGTTTTGTCACTAAAATTGACAACGGGGGAGATTGTTAGAGTACTGCTCGGTCGAACTCGCAAGCGTTGCTATCTTAAGCTTATTGTCAAGTTTAGTTGCCAAAATTATAAGTCATGATTTCTAGTCTACTTATAGCTAAGTCTCGCATTAGGATAGAACATGTAGTTGAGCATTAGACTTCACGGAGTTCATCGATTGAAGACGGATAATTACTAAGGGGAGCTTGTGGAACTTCATCAGCAAAAGGTATGTGGAGACTTGAACTCATCTATCACTCAAAAGTCTATCTACTCTATCTCCTATTTGATACAAAAGTCGTATAGCTATATAGACTTCGATTATACACATTTGATATTTCAAGCTGAGTTTAAATCGCTCACATATTTCTCAAAATATGTGTTGGTAAGCTTTCGCTTTAACCAAGTTCATCTTATATTCTTGACGAAAGTTAAAAGATGATCATGTGAAAATCGCCTGGTAACATCTTACATTTTTTTGTGTGAGACAGTATTTTGATGTAGACTCGGAATGTTTCGTATTGATCATTCGATCACTTGAAAATTGCTTAGAAGCTAATAGTTTGTGTGAGACAGCTATTGTCGTCTTCCGAGAATGTTTCAATGATTGAAATGGGATTTTAGAACACTTAACCATGATTGAATTATAAGCACAATATGTGTACTTACATATGTGTTGATCCAAGACCGGAACTTAGTATGCATAACGTATGCGTACTTGTTGGTCAGGTAAACTCCGGGAGCTAGAGTATGCGTACATGTACGCGTACTGGTTCAACTGAAGTTTGGAAGTGTACGACAATATGCGTACCCATTTGCATACTGGCGAACACAGTCCAAGTCCGGCTACTTAGGTATGCGTACCCGTTTGCATACTTGAGTGGGTTATGTTTTAAAATTGGTTTGTTCATGAACTAATACATTTATATAATAAGGAATGCAATCTTTTACAAACCGTGGCTATAATGTTCATGAATTGATTCGAGTGAATCAAAATCGATTTTACTTCAATTATATCTTGTATACTTCTATGAGAATATAAACAATTGAACAACTCTAGAACTAGTTTCATTTGAGTCACTTGAACTAGTTATGGTTAAGATGAATATGGTTGATATGAAAGTGTTCATATGGCTAACTTCGGTTAACTATTGTTGAGCCAACAAGGTGTACACGTTTAGGTATGGTTACCCATATCTAAATGAAGTCACTTTTCATTTGTGTGTAACAAGCTAAGTTTGATCTAACGGTTGAAAGATATTAGCTTGAATCTAATCATGTTTTCATCTAACAGTGAATATTGAATGCTTTGTTACCAAGGTAGCATTGATTGCAAACCCTGATTTGAAGACTATATAAAGGAGAACTCTAGCAACTGGGAAACCTAATCCCCACACCTCCTGTGTGATACTAGTTGCGATAGAGTCGATTCTCCTTTAACCTTAGGTTTTTCACGAAACCCTGTAGGTTAATGACTCGAAGACTTCATTGGGATTGTGAAGCCAGCCCCAACTATTTTCTATGTAGTTGTGTGTTCTGATCTTGCTTTCTATCGTATTGAGTACTATCTTCTCTAAGATTTGCTCGAGATTTATTCTCCGATAGGCAAGATAAAAAGTAGTCACAAACATCTTCGTCTCATCGTTTGTGATTCCATAATATCTTGTTTTGCTACCATATGATTAAGATTATTGTGAGGTGATTGATATTTCTAGGATGTTCTTCGGGAATATAAGTCCGGCATATCAATTGGTTCCTTTTCACCTTGATTTATCAAAATACGGAACAAAAACTTCTACGTATTTCGGTGGGAGACAGATTTATCTATTCAATAGACTTTTCTGTGTGAGACAGATTGGTTTATCAAGTCTTCGAATTTGGGTCGTAGCAACTCTTAGTTGTGGGTGAGATCAGCTAAGGGAATCAAGTACGTAGAGTCCTGCCGGGATTCAGAGGCGTAAGGAACGCGACTATACCTTGATCCGTGAGAGATTGGTTAGGGCTTAACTACATTCCAGTCCGTAGTTATCTTGGAGTAGGCTAGTGTCTGTAGCGGCTTAATACAGTGTGGTGTTCAAATCTGGACTAGGCCCCGGGGTTTTTCTGCATTTGCGGTTTCCTCGTTAACAAAACTTCTGGTGTCTGTGTTATTTCTTTTCCGCATTATATTTTTATATAATTGAAATATCACAGGTTGTGCGTAAGTTCAATCAATTATGAATCTGACCTTTGGGTTGTTGATTATATTGATTGACACTTGGATATTTGTTTTTGATACCGTCCAAGTTATTTCTTATATTCAATCGGGCTCGTAAATTCCTATTTGTTTGATTGCAGATTGAATTGAGAAATAGAGATATAACTCTTGGATATACTTTTCTTAAGATTGATTCTGACTGTCTAGTTGATTCTCTTGCAAGTATATTGGAGTTAGTCCATACATATTGCTAAGCGAAATATTGGGTGTGGTTGTTAGACCCCCGTTTTTTCAGCAAGGCTTTATACCCTTGTTCTATGGTAAGTTGGAAAGGTGTGGAAGCTAAGTTGGCTGCATCATGCTCCACGAGCATGTTTGCAAGGGCAGATGAACGTGCATTTTCCTTGCATCAAGGCCCGGTTAATAGCATCATCATGGCGCATCGGGGAAGTTATGGCCTACTAGCCCTGGAGCGCTAGGCGTAATTTTCCGGTCCATCACAGTTTATCTTTCAATAAAAGATCCTTAATCCGTTCTGTTAAAAGTACAATTGTTGAATCAAGCTCTTTTTCAACAAGTGCTTTGTGTTCTTTTCAACAATCCCGAGTCCAATTTATACTTACTTCTTTCGAAGATTGTTTAGTATTATTTATGGCACTAAACCAACTTTCATGTTCTTTAACAAGACTTCTTTATCAAAGATCTTTAACTCTCCTACAAGAGAACTTCGAGAAAGTATAGAAAGATCATTGGCTTCCATTATGGCATGTTTCTTAGACTCGTATCTGGATGGTAACGATCTGAGAATCTTGCATACTATTTCCATTTCGGATATAGTCTTTCCAAGTGAGAAAGAAGCATTGTCAATCTCATAAAGTTTAGCATTAAACTCCTCAAAAGGTATCGTTATCATCCATTCTAAGGTATTCCCATTCAGAAGAGAGAGATTGAAGTCTAACTTCTCTTTTTGAATTGTTACCTTCTAAAACGGTCTCAAGAGTATCCCAAGCTTCCTTGGAAGTTTCACAAGAGGAGACATGATGTTGAAGATCTTGACTCACTGCATGTATTATGGCATCCAAACCATTAGAATTCTTCTTGGAAAAAGCTTTTTCTTCATTAGTATAGAACACTAAGCATTTAAACTCAGTTTCCGAATATTCCACTTTCGGTCGTTCATACCCTTCTTCGGTTAATAGCCAAGTATTAAAATCACGTGATTGAAGAAAATATATCATAGAAGATTTCCACCACAGATAGTTTGTGCCATCGAATCTTGGTGGTACGTTAACTGAATGAGCCATAAATTCAATTCTTATAGGTTGGATCGCACCAAACACAAATTGTTAGATCTTTTCGTTTTTGCCTGCTCTGATACCAATTCAAAAGACGAGGGTACCCAAATACACCACAATCTTCTATGGAAAATAGTCGAGACAATACGACAACAAGGTATACACTTAATAAATAGTTACGATATAAAACCGATTGACTAAAAGCTCACTTATCAAGTGTCTTGATTAACGTACTAGTGTATTTACTTTATTATAATAAACAATTGTAATACGGAAGTAAAATAAATGACACAAACAAGATTTTGTTAACGAGGAAACCGCGAATGCAGAAAAACCCCGGAACCTAGTCCAGTTTTGAATACCCTCGGAATTAAGTCGTTATACAAAGAACAAAAGCCAACTTCGTATAGTATCTCAAGTTTCTTTACTCCTTTTGATCGTATTCCAAACAATAAAGGAATTAAATATGTTTGGTAACCACTCTATTCAATCTTTGGTAAAATATATATTTGAGTCGTTGACAAAGGCTCTTATGTTTAATCTAATAAACTCCTTTGTCTGGTTAGATCAATAATTACCGAAATAATCAATTTTCGGATTTGCAATCAATCAATATAGAACTCAAAGAGTAACTATAAAGTGATGCCGATCTTATCAACAAGATAATCACAAGTTTATCAAAGATAAACAAGATCTAGTTGGATCCCAGCCGATCAAGATGTATGCACAAATCATGGGATACGAAAACTAATAAGAAAATCTTCTTCGTCTTCAAATATTCAATTGCCTTCTTAATAACCTGCACACAAAAACTTGAATCCTCTTGTGATCAATCACGCAAAAACTTGAATCCTCTCTGTTTGAAAATTTAATTATTTTTTTAATGTAATTAAATTCGGTAATTCCAATTTACGAAGAAAAAATGTATTTTAAGTAACATCTTGAATTGGTAATGCCAATTTACGGAAATTTGGAGCATAGGATAGGATTCTGGTCGAACCTTAGCCTACCCTTATGACCAGACTTAAACCACGCATGCATTGCACACGTATGAGGGATTAAACTATTTTTTTATGTATTGAAAACAACCTATTTAAACCTTTTTTTTTACTCAAAAAGGGTTTATAGATTAAAAACAACTCACCACTAAGACAGTGATAGAGTTTGAAATAAATACAAAAACAAACTCATTATAGCTGAGTTTGTAAAGAAAAAAAAAAAAAATACAAAACCAACAAAAGTTTAAAATAGATATCACCAAAAAACAAAGAGAGGCAAAGCCTTATCTCATGACTGCATCCCAGTTATGCAATACAGTATTTATCAAATAGCCATGAAAAATATCAGTTCTCATGTATCATTTAAAGATCAAAGTCTTCAGACTGTATAATGGAATCAAAAAATTTGTGTCTTCACGTTGTCTATAATGGAATCAAAAAAATTGTGATTTCCATTAAAAAGTCTTGCATTACTTTCAATCCATAATACCCACCGGATAGCAAAAGGATAAATATCCCAAATTCTCTTACTTATAGAGAGACCATTACATTTCTTCTTTCTCCATTCCCAAATAATATTTCTAACTGAGTTATGAAACTCCCAGTGCACATTTTAAAAACTCAAAAGATAATGCCAAACTGACCTTGCAGTGTCACAACGAAGGAAGATGTGCTGGTTTGATTCAGCGGCTTTTTTTGTATAGAAGACAACCATTTATCATAATTATGTTTCTGTAAGAGTCCATGGTAGGAGCATCCTCATAACAAAGAGACCAAATGAAAAATATTACCTTTTGTGGGATTTTTGGGTTCCAAATACATTTGTAAGGGAACATTGATAATCACATCCTCTTCCAAAGATTTGTAGCATTCTGCACAATGAATCCTTTACCTCCTGCATGCAAAATTCTTTGATCACTCCCACTGTTAATGTTAACTGCTGGAAGTAAATTGAGGAGATGAGCAACCTCTTCAACGTTATCATCTTTTAGTAATCTACTAAACGCAAAATGTGAACTATTATCACTGCTAACGGATAACATATCATGAACAATAACATCTTTTTTTCTTGCTGATTTTGAAAAGAGAGGGAAGCAAAATTCTTGGAGCTTGACTATTCGGCCAATTATCCTTCCAAAAGAGGCATTTATTCCCACTGTTCACCTGTATTATAGAATTCTGCTCCACACAAGCACTACTCTTCAGCCCATAAGCTTTGGCCTATTAGTTTATTATTAGAATTAGGGTAAAAATATTTAGAATTACCACCAAAGTGGTTTATAATCTTCCTCCATAATGTATTTTCCTCCTTTACGTATCACCGAATCCATTTATCATGTAAAGCCTTGCTCGTTAACCTCAATTTTCTGACTCCAACTCCTCTTTTTTTCTTTTTTTTTGTAAGCACACTCTATCCCAACCCAGCCAACTTCTCTTCACCTTCTGCTTTGAGGAACTCCAAAAAAAATGCCTCATAATTCTCTCCATATGCTTCTCCACAGAAGTTGGAATCTGAAACAAAGACAAATAATATACTGGAAGACTAGCACATGCTTCAACATCAACCTACCTCATTTTCAAAAGATATCTCCTCTGCTATGTATTAACTTATTCTGAAAATTATGCAGAATAATCTCCCACACGCCAATAGCTTTGGATTTACTTCCCAAAGAAATGACTACGTACTTCATATGAAAAGTAGTTAAAGAACAACCTTGACAACACCTTCAGCAGCATTTGACCGCATCTCCAACTGCAACTAAAGCATTCTTTTTGAAATTAAACCAAAAATTAGCTCAAAAGCCAAAAAAAAATATTTTTTTAGATTTTGAATTTAAACCACATCATCATCTAAAAGCACTACCAAATCATCACCAAATTGCAGATGATTTATAGCACTAGCATGAGCTGCGGGCTTAAAACCAGCAATCAACTGCATAAAAACATCTTTCTTTATCATTATAGAGAGCACCTCCACCATGATAATAAACAAAAAAGGAGACATTGGATCTCCTTGCTTTATTCCCTTACTAATTTATCCCGCTCCAAATAAAACCAAAACCAAATCTACCAAGAGCGTAATCCAGATAAACCTAACTGATTTTATCAAAAACTTTTTCCAAGTCTACCCTCACCACTTGTCCAAGATTCTTGTCTCTTTTCCTCGTCACTAATTTGTCTGCCATTTACAATGTCCCCTTAGAATTCAGAGATAATGGATGGAAGAACCAACTTCATTCTCTCTGCAAGTAAAACCAAATTGTTTTGGACCAACAAGGGATAAACGAGGGAGTTTTGGGTTCATTTCTTTTCCCTCTCTCCTCTTCTTCTCCCCTCTCTCACTTTTCATGGAGTAACTTAATCGATACCTGGGTGATCCTTAAATCTCCAATAATGCAGTCTGGTTAATCTTACGATTCCTTGGATATGGGAAGGTATCATTAGCATTTTTTTTTGGTATTGAGAATAGGTTTTCAAACTATTCTTTTTCAAATTGTTTCCTTTTTTGCTAAGATATTTTCAAATCAATTTTTTCAATGTGTTCTCGGATCTGGCTGTTTTGTTAGCTTATTTTCTGGAAATATCTTCTGAACTTTTTAAAAAAAAAAAAAATGAAAAGAAAAGAAATTTCATCGTTGCATTCATCTTCATACATTAGCATTCATATAGAAAAACGAAAAACAAGACAGACTAGATATCCAAAAATTAATAATCTTATCATAACCATGTGTTTCTATGCGGTCTATCCATCTATTCATATATCCAAATACATGATGAATCCTCGATCTCCATCCTGGATTACACAAGCTCGAAGAGGAATAGGATCATAAATGATTTAGAGGGCAAGGGGTTGATCATCAACAGGTACTGGGGCTGCTGCAATTTCAGTCTCCCTTTCATAGTATTGCTGTATAGTCATCTCAATTTCTTCGAGAGGGATCTGGCAGCGACTGGTTTCACCGGAGGAAAGGGTGATAAAATTATCAACATAGCGCTTCTAAGAATCGTCGGAACAATTGGGAGTAATCAGTAGAAATGGAGAGGATAAATTTATATAGATTTTCAAGTGATCTAGAAGAATCTGAATTTATGGGCATGACTAAATCGATTGACGTTCAACATTACCATCAGCAATTACAGTGTCGTTTCGTATAACTTTTCAAAATTAACTTATACTCTCTTCATCTGAATTAAGATTTCAAAAGTCTCTTGAATTAAAAAAAAAAAAAAAAAAAAAATGGATTGCAAATTTCTATAGTTTTAATACCATTTCCTTCATAATTTTTCAACGATGTCTGGAACGAAATATTTTTTAACCGGATCAACTATTTTGATCAACCGGTAACGATAAACGGTTTAAGGTGTTTATTGGGCTTGGAGACAACGGCTAGTTTTTTTTTTTTTTATAAGGGGGAAAATGCAAAACGATTTTAAAAGGGACAGAGAATTCTTTTTAACATTTTAAATTGATTTTTGAATTCAAACTGATTTTACCTTCTAAAAATGGGGGAATTTCTTCTTAAAAAAAAAAAAAAGAGGAAAAAGAAAAGAGTAGTAGTGACATAGAACAGCCCTTAAAAAAGGAAGGGTGCCTTTGGGAAAAATGTTCGGCCAGTTGTCTTCCGCATTTATTGTTGTGATGAGCCATTCCTGCACATACTTGTGTCAAGACCTCTTTTCATTTATGGGGTACAATACGTGGCACTCAATGAACGGTTCATCAAACAATGGGTGCTCTTAACCAATAGTAAAAACGAAAAGTCTAGGTTCACTTCAGTTTTTCACCGAAGTTTCCACCGGGAGACACAATCGATGGGCCCCACTCTTGCCTCCATCCTATCTCGATGCAGTGTACAATAGGTGGTTTCCGTTCGATCCTTTTCGGTGGAAAACGAAGTGAAAAATTGTTGTGTGTCTAGCACAACTGTAGTAAAAAAGATATCTATCTACCAATTAAAAGATAAACTTTCTTAAAACTTTCTTAAATTTTACTAGACGACCCATGCGTCAAATTTTGGGTGGTGTACTACCTTTTTAGCCTGCTCATATGAGAGAGATAATAGACCAATAGGCTTTATACTAAACAGGATAAAAATCTTAGTGAAAAGTAAATTCTCATTCTCTGTCTTCATTCCTTCTTTTACAGTAGTAATGGCTCTGTAAAGTCCCTTTCTGTCTAATGTTTTTTTCTTAGTATCTGTTTTTCTAATAAAACAAATTTGTTTTGGGTCTAAAAATGGTATCTCTGTCTCATATTTTAATGTTTGAACAAATGAGTTCTCAGCCAAGTCCAATAGGAAAAGCAACAACAAAAAGAAAGCTTTTCAAAACTCAATTACTTCCATTTCAAGTACCGGTTTTAAAAGGTTTTAACCATGAAAACTCTATTGTTGCAAGGATTTTTTCGACAACATCTTTTACCAAAACTAACATTGCAAGAGCTCTGAAATTCAGATGGGGTAAAAAAATGATTTTCAAAACTAAATAGATTGGATACAATGTGTTTATGGTCTTATTCTCGGACAAAGAAACCATGACAAGCATACTTACAAATGTACCTTGGCATTTGTATGGTGACGCTTTTCCTATCGCCAGATGGTTTCCGGGAATGCATATTCAAAGGAACTCATTGAAAACAATAACTGTTTGGGTTAAACTCTTGAACTTACAACCATTTCATTTTGATGAATACATCATTGCTCAGATTGGCACTCACTTAGGTTTTGTGAAACAAATTCATCCACTGAATGCCATTCCGGTGTAGGGGCAAGAAATACTGGCTAGGATAGATATAAACATTGAAAAACAACTCAAAACTTTTGCTAGAGTTAAGGTGGGACATCACCCTGAGTCGATCATTGCTTTTATATAATGGACTTACCATACAGGGTATGCAACTCTTGTCATCGTATAAGGCATTTGGAGGAAATATGTGCCATTAAATACAATCTTAGATTGGAAGATATTTATGATGATGGTCCTGACTCGGAATCGACCGAAGAATCGCAAAGTTGGGTTACAGGTTTTAAAGTCCTTATTAATGGTCAAATAGATAGAGACACAATATCTGACGGTGGTAACGAACAACCTGTCTCTCTCTCATTTTTTCCTCTGAACCTTTGCATCGATGTTTTATCCAACATTTCTTTTTCTATGGGTGCGGAGGAGGGTGAAGATTCATTAGCAAGAGGTGAATCAATTCTACGTAAACGTCAAAGATTCTGGATTTCCCCACCGCGTCCACTATTTGCATCTTCTACCCAATATCAAGATATCTTAGATTCAGATTACAAAATTAGAAACTCAGGACTTTTACAAGATGTGGTTAATCAAATCTTATCATCTCCTTCTCAAAATGATGATTTTATACCAATCGAGAGCTGATCCATGGAAATTGAAGATTCTATTGAACAGTTTTTCACACCGGAAGAAGCAATTTCTGATGATAATTCATTACCTAAACCTGCATTCTGCATCACTTTCTCCGATTCATCTGAGGCTACTAATCTTAGTCAGGATAGAATTCAAGACTCATCTGCACCTAATCTAATACCGGCTTTCTCCATGTCTTTCTCTTATCAATCTGATTTTGATTCTTCACCTCATAGCTCTTTGGGTTCAAATGATTTCAATCCTTCAATCTTTCAAAATGCTGTATAAAATGAACTTCTTGATGAAAATGCTTTAAATCAATATGGGTACTTTACCATGTCTCTCAATACTATGTCTGATGATACACTTCCCATAAATGAAAAGATTGAGCTACCCAAAGACCAGGCTGCAGAAAAAGGAAAAGGGATCATCCAGGTATGTCTCCTATTACATTTATATAAAACCTCATCACTTGACTGCTAAAATCTAATATAATTTTAGCCATAACACGATTTAAAGCTCAACATACAATTTTATTTTGCATTGCTTAATTATCTGTTCTTTCCATTCTCCTTTACTCTTCTGTTTGACTGTTCTTACTTTTAGACTGAGGTTTAAATAGACTCAGGTTTCTTGAATTAGCCGTTATCTTTTATTATTATTCCATGAAAATTCTAGCTTGGAACACACAAGGGTGTGGTCATAAAAAAAACTCAGCAACACTTGAATAATCTGTTAAACAATGAAAAACCAGACATCTTGTTTTTGTCTGAAACCAAGTCTCAAAGGAGCTTGATGAGGAAAGTACTTGATTACTTCCCAAATACCCACATTGTAGATCCAGCTGGAGGTCTGGCAATTGGTTGGGTTGATGGAATTCATTTTGAAGTGGTTCAATGGAACCTTAACATGATCAATGTCATTGTTAAAAATAATCTTTACTCTAAGGAGTGGCTTTTAACTTGTTTTTATGGTGCACCTAAATATGAAAACAAACTAGAAATTATGGGTTATCTGGAGGATATTTCTCAGAGAGTAAACTTAAGTGCAATGCCATGGCTTGTTATAGGTGATCTTAACATAATCTTCAATAGTGAGGAAAAATTGGGGGGGTCTTCCCTTTGATAGAAAAAAATGGAGCCTATCATAAACTTAATCCAGATAACAGGTTTAGAAGACTTAGGTTTTACAGGGAACATCTGTACTTTGAGTAACAAGAGGGAAGGAAGTGCTAACATTAAACAGAGGTTAGATAGAGCCATGGCAAATACTGAATGGAATGATGAATTCCAAGAAGCATCACTGCAAAATTTAGTGGCAATTGGCTCAGATCATGGGCCAATTTTCCTTTCTTTAAACTCTTTACATAAACATCTAGCACCTACTTTTAAATTCCATGATACCTGGCTTAAGGAATCAACTTGCATTGAAGTTATAAAACAATCTTGGAACCTTAACACTAATAGACCTGTATTGGATCTCTTAGAAAATATTTCAAACCTAGGGATTAATCTAGATAATTGGAAAAGAGACATCTTTGGAAAACCCAACAAAAAGATTAAACTTTTGCTAAAAACTATAGAAAATTTAGAAACAAAAAATTCTACACCCAATACTCAGACCTTAATAAATAAGAAACTTTTAGAACTAGAAGCTATATATGATACACAAGAAGAAATAGCAAAACTACATTCAAGAAACAATACAATTGCCTTAGGGGAAAGAAACACCAAATTTTTTCACATTTACACTCTGAAAAGAAGAAAAAGAAACAACATTGACTGTATTCAGGCTAAAAACAATACTGTTGTCTCAACTAGAGATGAAATTGATGAAGTTTTAACTTCCTACTTCGCTGAGCTTTTCACAGAATTTTCTATAGATCCTGAAGAGGAAATCTTCTCCCACATTAAAAGTACCATCTCTATAGAACAAAATTTAACCTTAACAGGAATACCATCACCCGAGGAAATTTAGCTGGTAGTAAAGAATCTTAAATCCAATAAGGCACCAGGACCAGATGACTTCCCGGTAAGTTTCTTCAAACACAACTGGGAGATTGTAGGTTCTCAATTAGTGGCAATAGTGCAGGATTTTTTCAAAAACAAGAATCTAGATAGCAACCTATATAAGACTTTCCTTTTTCTTAATTCCTAAAACAAAACATCCTAAATCCCCTGCCGATAACAGACCAATTGGTCTGTGCAACACTCCTTTTAAGGTTATAGCTAAGTTGATGGCTAACAGACTAAAAAAATCTCTAGAACATATCATATCTCCGTTACAATCTGCATTCCTCTCTTCTAGGCAAATTTCAGACAACATTATTGTTGCACATGAAATAGTTCACTCAATGAAGAAAAGCAAAAAACAAAAAATGGCAATATAGGTCTTAAGATCGATATGTCAAAGGCCTTCGATAGGGTTAATTGGACATTCTTACTAAAAGCTTTAAAAGCTTTTGGTTTCTCGGAAGATTGGTGCCCACAACTTCCATTGTTGTTTTACTAAATGGTAATCCATGTAAGGAGTTTAAACCAACTAGAGGCATTAGACAGGGGGACCCTTTGTCCCCATATCTATTCATCTTATGCATGGAAGTCTTTTCGCGATTACTAAATCATCTAGAAACATAGAAGAAAGTGCAGGGTATTAAACTGACACCAAAAGCAACACCTATCTCATACCTCTTTTTCGCAGATGATCTGTTACTATTTACAAAAGCAGACCTAACTAGTTGCAACCATCTTCTTGAAGCTATACTGATGTTCAGTAAAGCATCGGGACAAGTAATAAACTTCACAAAATCTGGACTTTTCTTTAGCAAGAAAGTACATAACAAACATCAAGGAATAATTTGCAGACTAATGAAAATAAAAAAGATAAACATAAAAGACACTCACTTAGGGGTACCAGTATTCATAGATAGATCCAAACTGAAGGCTTTTGACAACATTATTGAAAAAATGGAACAGAAGATAAAAAATTGGCTAGGAAAAATTCTTTCTCAACCTAGTAAAATTTTCTTAAACAAATCAGTGCTCTCGAGTATGCCCATTTTTAGCATGGGTTATTTTGTCCTACCTAAAAAAATCACTAAAAGAATTAAAAATATTCAGCGCAATTTTTGGTGGGGTAAACATACGAACTCGAAAGGAGTTTACATTAAAGCTTTTGACTTCTTATGTAAACCTATTGAGCAGGGAGGATTAGGCTTTAAAGAAGCTAATAAAGTAAATCAGGCAATGATTAGTAGAATAGCTTGGAGGCTAGTTAATCAACTAGATGACCTATGGGCTCAAATCTTAAAGGGTAAATACTTCAAAAAGACAGGAGCTTTACATTCCAAAAAGAAATCAAACGCTTCTTGGATATGGAATTGCATACTTCAGGGCATTGAGCATATAAAAAAATATAGCATATGGGAAGTAGGGGATGGAGCATCGATATATATATGGGATGATAGATTGCTTCCATCAAGAATTCAGACTTTCGCTAACTCTGTCCATAGGACAAACACTCACATAACACTTGTGTCTGAATTGATTAATCCAGACACCAAAAAGTGGAACTTGCAATTGTTACAATCAATTTTCGATAATGCTCTAGTTCAGGATATAGTAAACATTAATCTGTTCACTATTAGGAATGGTCAACTGAAAAAAGATAGATTAAGATGGACCTTAACAAAGAATGGGGAATTCTCTGTCAAGTCTTTATATGCAAAATTATTAAATCCTTCCAATTTTATATCTCACTCATCTAAAAAGTTCTGGAAAGGATTATGGAGCATGGATACGTCACAAAGAGTAACACTTTTTTTTTGGAAATGCTTACAAGACGCTTTACCAACTAAGCAAAAATTGGGAGCTGCCATAGATGAAGATAAAAAATGTGTTTTCTGTCAGAATATGGAAGAATCTACTTACCACCTATTTTTTGAATGTGATTTTGCAAAGGTTGTTTGGAGCTTACCACCAATGGCTTCACAGGGAGTATCTCTAAACCCACATCATGCTAAATCCTTCTTAGAACATTATAATGAATAGCAGACAGGAAACTTACACTCTATTTCTATGGCACTAGCAGCAACTAAGTGTTGGTTCATATGGAAAGAACGGTGCCTTAGAGTTTTTGAAAATAAGACTAGAACACCTGAACAATTAGCTCTAGCTATATCTAGGCACTTTGCTTATTGGCATCCAGAAAATAGAGTAACAACACATGAAACTAACAGCATTACTCAGACCAGGGATATTTACTAGAACTTACCAGTTGTAAACACATTTAAATTAAACTGTGACACCTCTTGGCTATCTGAGATCACTAATGTTGGGTTTGGAATTATCATTCGCAATTTGACAGGCACCTTTCAAGCAGCGGAAATTGGATGGTGCAGGACCTTCTCAGCTGAAGAAGCATAAGCTCTAGCTTTGCTAAGGGCAACACAATGGGCCACCAGAAACAACATCCAAAATTTGGCGATAGAAGATGACAATCAGTCAACAATATGGTATTTACAAGGAAAGGCAACAATTGTTCAATGGCAATGCATCGCAATCTTGGAAGAAGTTAAATTATTAGCAGATCAATTAGTTTCTAGGCTTTCAGTACGTAGATAGAAGAGCAAACAAGGTGGCAGACTTGTTGGCAAAGGAAGGGCGAAGATCGAGTAACACAACTTCTTGGAATGATCAAGCTCCTAGTTTTTTAATTCCTGCAATCGCTTTTGACACTGTCAAAGCGAATGATATATGTAATTTGAATAACAATGTCCCTGTATCTTGTTCTGTCGAAGTTATTCCAACAAATTCAGTCATTGGGAAGAACAACTCAACACGAGTCTGTCTCTGAAGAGCCTGAATTCGCAGATTAATGGAGACTCAGTAATATAAGTATGATTTTCAAAAAAAAAAAAATCTCTCTGCAAGTAACTTGGATATAATCTTGTAGATGCCCTGAATGAGACTAAAGTTATGCACAGTACAAGCTCCATCACATATAGGGATTAGCATAATGCTTGTGCAGTTAAGCCTCCAGCCTAACTTACCAGATGTTTGCAACTCCTTCATCATAGCCATCAAATCACTTTCGATAATCTCCCATACAGATTTGAAGAACTCCATGGTGTACAGAGTTTATCTTCTGGTTATAAGAAGAATTCTTGTGGAAAATTTTGGAATTTGTTTCATCATTTGCCAACTACTGTCCTTTTGATCTCGAGAACCACGTTCTAGCCAGGTTTAGTGAAGCCTTCTTGTGCTTAATTTTAGCAGCTTCTCTGTCAGAAAAATGCTCTTCATTAAGAAAGTTTATTTCTTCCAAACTGTCATAAACATCACTGAGCTTCTCCAAATTATCAACCTTAGCTTAACACTTTATTTTAGAACTCTTGTTTTCCGATGCAAGATCCGAAGCTTTAAATATGAAGATAAATCTTGGGTTTGCTGCATTCATCCTTGGCAGAAGAACGTATAGAACTGAATCCAGAAACACGATTGTAACATAAACCAGTTGTCTAACTAGACTCTTTAACTAAAACAGGGAGGTTGGGCTAAGAGATGTATATAAAAGCAGCGACGAAACCCTCTTTGGCCTGAAACCCCCCTTCAACACCCCTAGTTCCCTTTTCTCCTGTTATTCTAACCTTCGTTTTTACAAGTGTTTTATTTACGGATTAAGTGGTTGTTCTTGCATTTTTTTTGGGTTTCATAGTAGATCTGTGGCTTCGTTTTGCTTATATGGTTTGTGTAAG
The DNA here is from genome assembly GCA_023531105.1 of Papaver atlanticum. Classification (NCBI taxonomy): domain Eukaryota; kingdom Viridiplantae; phylum Streptophyta; class Magnoliopsida; order Ranunculales; family Papaveraceae; genus Papaver; species Papaver atlanticum. The sequence goes on from JAJJMB010008958.1 coordinate 3,213,542, forward strand.
AAATTTTCAGTGGATGTCGCCATCTTCGGTCCGGATCTATGATCAAATCCAAGCATCAACTTCTTTGGTAGTTCTATCATCAAATCCTCTGATTCTGAGGAGACTTGTTTTAGTTTCTCGTCTTGGTGGTTTTCTGTTTTTATCTTTAATCTGCTTTCTTATGTTAGGATGTGTAACAAATCGAGATCTTCTTAGATCTCTTTTTAGATCGGCAGTAAGGTTTTGGTTCAGGATGTTTTGGCCTGTTTTTCTACTTTCAGTGTTGGGTCTTGTATTCTCCACAGTAATGATGTTCTTAAGTTTGGGTCAATATCTGTTCAACAGCCGTAGTTGTGGTGATGATCTTTTCTGGCAGGTACAGAAACTCCGACGATTTATCTGGCGAGTTTATTGCTTTCCGACCGGCACAGATTCTGATAAACCATTTTTGGAAGGTCATGTTCTTCAGAAAAAATTAAAAATTGTTTCTAGGGTTGGGGATCATGTTTCAACGATCCGAACTCTCCCGTACGTAAGCTGGTGTTACGGTTACTATCGGTCTCTCCCTTGTTTAATCGGGCGTTACTGTTACTATTATTGGTTACTTGGGATTCTGGAATACGTGATTCTGTTAACTGGGATTCTGTTACTGGAGAGTGGGTACTTGGTCACGTTTGAAAGTGGGTTACAGTCAGTCCTGTTGTATTTTAGTTTTTGTCGTCCTGTAACTTCAGGTTAAATACCTGCTTTATCTATTAAAAAAAAAAAAACATTTACAGGTAAAACAGACTAAACAGCAACAAAGATGAGGTATCAAGACACTGCCGCAACTTTTATATCTAATATACAACTTTGGGTAACAAATAATACAACAATGGCTTGCAAACATAATCAACACGTTCTTGATTTCTTCTTTACCTGACTTGAAGTGTCTATTTTTAGGAGTGAAACATACAATGTACCAGGAACGTGGTAAGCACCAGTGGCGGCTGACCTGCACAGGTGCAGCTTGTTCACGATCAATCTGATTTTTTGTAGGCTATCAGCCTGTACTAGATTCACTAAGAATCTACATTGTTGAACGATTTGTATTCGATTGAATAATGAGAAAGATAAATTCAATACAGGACAGACTTGAGTATATAAAGAACATTCTTCTCTCGACACTATTCGCTCATAGACTTCTCACGTGCTCTTGGCACATACACTGCACTCAAACCTCTCACACACTCACCAGCACACACACACTCTTTATCTATGCTATTACCCTCCCTCAATCTCAAGTCGTATAAAAGACAACTTGAGATTGCGCACACAAAAGACAATACTCACAGTAGCATTCGCAAGACAAACAGATGCAGGAGAAGGCATAACCAAACATACAAAGCCTCCACACACTAAACTAACGAGAGTGGAAGTATATGAAGAAGTATCATCCAAAGAATTTGAGCGCAATAACAGCAGCAGATCATACATCTCAGTATACACTTCTAACAATGTAGGCCGCAACAGGTGAATCAGTGAATTAAAGAACTGAAGCAGTAGAAAGCTGGAGTAACGATAAGAAATCTGCAGCTCTCACTCGTATAACAAATCCATGCTCGTAGTTGAAGTACTTGACGAATTTAAGAGCTGTAATAGCATTTCAGCAATATCCATGGTGCACAATTCTTGCAGTTCACACACTTGAAATTACTCAGCAATAGTTGCAGGTGGTATAAGGAACAATAGCAATAATTGTGGCAGTGAGAAAAATTAGTAGTAGAAGTACTTGCAGATGGTGTAGTATGAGGCATAGAGGACATGAGACGAAAACAAGTCGGTGCAGTAGTTTGCACATTGCAAGAGAGAAATAATGCGACCGCAGTTAATAAAGATGAGGCAGTTGAAAAATACCAGTTGCAGGAGACATATGGAGTAAATTGTTGCAGTTGACTCATAACAGCTAGAAGTAAAGGAGCAGCAGCAAATGACAACATATGCTGGTCAGGACAAGATGGTTGATATGAGCATAGAAGTAGCTGCAGGTCTGACCATAATAACCAGAAAATATAACCAAAAGTCGTGAGAGAACTTCCTATTGTTTGTTGTTAACATTCAGCACACGCACACTCTTTATCTAACTCAATCTCTTTACACAAATAACAACAGATCTTGTGGCTGTCATCATAACACCAGCAACTGAAGAAAAAAAATGTTGTCGCATTCCAATACACCTCTCACAACTCCATTTACCTACAATATTAAGCAACAATTCACAATTCTCTGCAGCTGCAGTCTCTTGCATGTATTGAGAGCACTCTATTGAAAATCATTAACATTATTCCCACTATATTGATGTAGTCACAGCATGATCTCAGCCGGACCTTGTATTATTCAATCACACAAAAGAAACAAACTGAAAAGTAAAAGATAACGATACCAGGCTACATTCAGAATTGAATGTAGACTCAACAAAGAGAACTCCAATCTGTATACCAGTACCCTCACCAAATTCAATCCCAGAGCATCATCCTCAGTTTCATCATTATGCACACAAACCAAACTCACTCACATACCACTACTGTGAGGACTCTACCAAAGTAACATTGAGAGGAGGAGCTAACCGAAGAAAGATTAAGCACACAGTGGTGCAGCAAACAATCAACACACACACGTACCCCAATATCCTACTGAATTTAAGAAGAATCTTTCTCCACTATCCAATGGAACAAAATTAAGTTTCTCCCTAACTAACTGTTGTAGCAGAAATAGGCATGCTCAGATCGAATAGATCCAGGAATCAATACGAGTAGGATTTGATAAAAGAACTAGGTAAATTCAAACCTAATTATGATGAAAGCAAAATTTGAAGACAGAATTGAATGTTGTTGAGATAGTGATGTAGAAATCGGACACATAAAATCAAATCTGAAGTAATCAAAAGATGAGATTCGAGATTACCAACGTTGATTCAATTTAAACAGTTGAGGTAGAAGAATCAAAGATCCATCAAGAAACGGACTGAAAAACCTAAATCTTCAAGAGCTCAAGTGATTTAAACCCAATTTCAAATCTGAGAATTATGCTTGATTCTGTTTGAAGACTTAGCAGTGAAGCATCAGGATCAAATCAAACGTCACACTAAGAACCATCAGTAACCACAACTTCGTTCGAACTCCATGAGTCTTCAATCACCAAAGATTTGTTGAAGAACAGCAGCAGAAGAAGATGAATTAAAGAAAATTAAGGTTGAATAGCGGAAGAAGGATCGATACCCTCAGAAAATTTCTGAGTCTGATACCATACTAGATTCACTAAGAATCTACATTGCTGAACGATTTGTATTCGATTGAATAATGAGAAAGATAAATTCAATACAGGACAGACTTGAGTATATAAAGAACATTCTTCTCTCGACACTATTCGCTCATAGACTTCTCACGTGCTCTTGGCACATACACTGCACTCAAACCTCTCACACACTCACCAGCACACACACACTCTTTATTATGCTATTAGCCTGCTTCTGTTCATATATGTTTACAGGAGTTTTCATTTGTTGCAACATGTTTTCTTCAATTTCCATCTTCTTAATGTACTAAGCTAAATTAGATGCCCTGAAGGTTGGCTTGGTTTCTTCTTTATGGAAATGACTGCCTGAGTTCCATTGTCCACCCTTGAAATGGGAAACTGAATACCCTGCGAAGATAACCTGAGTTCTGTTAGTATCAATGGTGTCGTCAGCCCATTTGCCCCAAGTACCGAGCTCTATCTTGAATGCTTCCAGTACCTCAATCTTTCCATCTCTTACCCATTTTCCCCAAATCAAAATCAGAAAACTATTATTGTCCGATGAATTAGAAGTACAGGAAAATGATAAAGAAGAAGAAGATTATTGCTAGTGCAAAACCCTTAAAGATCTACTCGTGTACTAAGCCTTAAGAATACCTCTACTTTCCATGAAAACCAATGAGAAAAGGGCTTTTTAATAAAGTACCCCTATTTTTCACATTACTCCTAAAAAAATGCCCCCGTTTTTTAGAATTTGTTAAAATACCCTTGTCTTGACCGTTTTATTCAAAAAACGGCAAACGGCAGTTAGCAGCTGTTAACACTTAGGTGACAGCATCTAAATGTCTAAAAGGCCCTTCCTACCGAGTTGAGTTGAATCTACTTGAATCGTCGATTCGAGTCGAGTCAATACCTGCAACATTACTACCACTTCCATTATCTCTGTAACTTACAAAACCACTACCACTAATTCAATATATTTCTTACATTCAATCAAAACTAAACTACAAATATCAGTTCCAGTCAAATCATACTTAGCCTTATAACTGAATCAGAACTACTGCCAAAACTTGCTTCTCTGCAACACCATTCAACTTATACCTGTCACTGCCAAGACCCTATCCTAACATACATCTAGTTGTAAATGACCACCAGCTCAATCACCTGAGTTCATCAAACTACCACTGTAAAGAGTGACAACCAAACCTCAGACCATCAATACCCTGTTCTTACTCTTTCTCATTCTCAAGGTCTGTCAAGCACCAACACTGACTCCTACAACAACATCCTTCTATCACTACAATGAATAGCAGGTTCAATATCATCTCATCTTAGCACCCATACAGATCTGTGCTCATCTCCATACAATCACCTACAGATTCCTAAAGCAGCAACCCACAACATCCACTACTTCAACTCCATCACTACCTATTCTTCTGCAATTCAAGCACATAACCACCGAAGCCAAACCAATTCCTTCTTCTTTGAAATCCCATCTCAACTATTGCTCTCGGATTCTTCTCTATTCAACGACAAACTCTAAATTCATCTCAATTGCAGCTTCAGATCCATGCTTTAGTTGTTTCAGTTCTAACAACTACCATCAACCTGAGTCTGCAACCCCATCCACACAGTTCATCATAACTAGTTTGCACCACACAACCATCATCAGCACTTCCCTGTTCAACTCACAACCAACACAATTAAACATCATCCAAAATCTCATACTCCATCTTAATCTTCAATTGCCTACACCAATTACCAGATCACATAACCTAGGCATACATCTATTAGTTCATTTAGTCACAACAAAATATGTAGCTCCATGAATTTCAGCTCTACACAACCATTGCAGATTCAAACACCACCAGATTTAAAATAGGGTTTGAACCCGTACAGCACCACCACCTTCTCTGTAATCTTCATCTGCATTACCATAGAATTCAAACAAAACCCATCAAGACCATCTTCAATTCCCAACTCAAAATCGAATCCAAGACCAACACTTTTTCTGATTTTCCTCATCAACACTAACAACATCATTCTTGTCTTGATTCAAGACTCAACACCCCTGAAATCTCTTACAACTGCTTCATGTCAAGCAAACCATAATTCACCACACTCAAAAATCACTTTCAAATCCAAACTAAAGCTTAAAATCAACTACTAATCCCTATTTATCTTATATTTCATTGAAAACCCATCTTCTATTCTTCGGTAACATGATTAATTTGACATAAATTCAAAAGATAAACCACAAACCCTAAATTTTTACCTGATTTACGTTTCCCTGAGTTCGAGTTCATTATATGAATCAATAACACCATCACCAGCCATTCCCTAAACTTACGCCGCCCCTTTCTCTCGATCTTATACTCTCAAAATCACTCTCAAAATCACAGGAGTGAAGAATAAGAAGAAACAGAAGAGAAGAGGAAGAGTGTCAGCTAACTTTCTCTTACTTTTAGATATAGTGTAGGAGTTTATTGTAATCTGACCCATTTTCTTGACTAAGTAAACGACCGTGGACACAACATGTGGGCTTAAGACGTGAAAATAGACGGTAAGGGCAGTTTAACAAATTTTAAAAAAACAGGGGCATTTTTTTTTAGTGGGTATCCATATACAAAATTCCCAAGAGAAAATTGTACTAACAAAACCCACATTCTCTCTTTGCAGATAGAAACCACTCATTAGTCTATTCTTGCATACTTGAAACAAAAAGTCTAGATCGACTTCGAGCCTTCCACCGAAACTTGCAGACAGAGACACATGCGGTGGGTCCCATATCTGCCCACACCTATCTCGATGCTCAGAGTATTATCCATTAGATTCCCTCTTGGGAGAAATCAAAGAGAAAACTTCTGTGGGTGGGTCTGGACATGCTCTGCTTGAAATCTCATCAATCTCCATATACAAGATGGACAGACGAGATAATATTACAATAGTATTCTAAGAAGAGAGTGTTGTGTACAGTGCTGCAGAGTAGACTTTTTAGTAGCCTCTTTCTCTTCTTCAAATGAATAATAATAAAACAGCATCAAATTTATGAACCAGGTTCATTGGCCATGTTAGAAGAAATAAACTAAACAGAAAATGAGCACCTTACATTTTTACTCATGATTCATGAAATGTATCAAAATTTTAAAAACAAAAAACCAAAAATTTCTTTCATTTTAAAAATATATCATCAATCAATAATAATAATATTACATCCATGTTTAAAATGTAACAAGAAGCAGGCCAATATTTTACTGGACGCAGCCAAGCAATGTCTGAATAACATCGTTTCTTTCAAGGCTCTCTCTCCTCAAATGTTGAGACATTTTACAGAAACCCTAAAAAAACAAGCAATTGAATCCCTCACCACAATAATCAAATAATACACCTTATCTCAGAAGCCCATTTCTTTCCAGCCAGAAAATTTCTTTCAATTACAAAAAAATAATTGGAAGATAAACATGAAAATCCAGGATTGAGATTAGGAAAGAATTTAGGTGTTATCTATGTGCAGTTATTAGTGTTTCGATGAATCTCAAACCGTCGAATCTTGGCGCAAATTGATTCTTTTCTAACGAAGAAGAAGGTGATTTCCCTGAAGATTCATCTTTTGATGGAGAAGAACAACCCTAAATGAAATCAAAACAGAGAGCAAACAGACCATGAAAATTAAGAAACTTCTGTGAACAGCAAGGGTATTACACAAAATTAATTCATAAATTAAAAATCTAATCTTGGAAGAGAAGAAAATCACTAAATGAGCGATCTTTGAAACTAAATTTCAGAAAAAGGTTCAATTCTACAAGGCAAATACAGGAATACCAAAAAAAAATCAAATTAATCAGTAGGGGAAAAAAAAGATCTTGAAAGAAAACCCAAATATTAACAAGGTGAAACAGAGAATGAAATCTTGTTACCTTATTAGAGGAAGGATAAGCGGAAACATCCCAATCACCGGAAGTAGAATAAACCATAGCAGACGAAGCAGCCATGATTGAAGCAACGAGGCTACTGCTACATCCTTTCATTATAGCTGATGATTATAGCAGAGAAATTACAGAGCAGAGACAAAGATGGATTTCCGAAATAATTGAAAGAAACCAGACGAATTATACGTCGGATCTCAATCAACCCGTTTCTTGCTTCCTTCCTTCTTCTCTGTATTTTTTTCTTCCTTTGCTTTACCTTCTCTTGTTCCAACCTCTTCCTATAATTTATACCCGATCCTAAAAATGAAAAATATTTAATTTAGAAAATTAATTTTTATTTTAATAAATTAATTAATTAGACTGATCAAATTCGCGTAAGCAGATTCGCGTGACAACTCGGTAGCCAGTAATCAAAATTCGTACCAGCATTAGTTAAATCAGACTGATCAGTCAGACACCGAAAGTATACCAGACACGTGTATGCTAGATTGATTCATGTGTTACGTGGAAGACGATGTAGGGTTATACACGTTTGCCCTGTTGTACTGAATAAAAAAAAAGTTAGCTGCATTGAATACGGGTTTGCTGCTTTGCTTCGTTTCGTAGATGTGAAAGCTCGATGCCGTCGAAGTTAACATAGCAAGGCGTGTAACTTTTTTAAAGGAGAGTGATAGGCAAAGACTTTCTAGACTCATAGGACTCTGACATGAATAAAGAGAGGAGAGGGAAATAGGGCGCAGATTCCCACCCACAAGGCGTAAAAGTCTTTTCTCACCGATAGGCATGCATGGATCAGTGAGCCTCCTAGTTTTAACGGAGGCTAAGCAAAAAAATAAAAATAAAATAATAATAATTTTATGTGATAGGACTTGGGAGGCAAAAGAATTTCCACGATATTTCTAAATCGTTGAACTGGACTAAGCTAATCATTTATTTTATTTTTATTATTTTATTATTTATTTGAAATAAAAGCTAAAGAGAAATTCCATTAAGGCACCCGGTCAACAAAGAAACATTACATGACTCTTTTTTTACTCTCTAATCTAAACCAAACACACAAAGGGAGTTCAGAACTCCATTTCCTAGCACAGTTATTATTTCTAGCATACTTAGCAAGTAGATCAGCTAATTGGTTACATTTCCTATTCCTAAAACACACTTGAACATTACCTAGACACTTAACTAGATGTTGACATTCTCTGATAACATTAGCATCCTCCCATCTTGTAGTAATTTGAGTACCCTTTATACTTTCCTATACCAGCAGTAAAATGATCAGGCAAAATAGAAGCATCAATGTTAATTTTTAGTTTTCCTATAGGAGGAGGGATTCAATTATTGATATTGCAGCCAGCCTCATTTATGTGATTCAAGTTTCTAGCAACTTGCTCTATATTAGCACTGGGATTTATGTGAATTTTATTTTCAGTGCAGAAAGTTAGAATCCTGTGTTTTAGGCTTGAGCTTGTGCATCTGATGTTGCTGAAGATTAGCTCACATCAGGATTTCCAGATGAACCACATAGTAATAGTTATAAGATTTATTCTTGTTCTTTTGTGGAAGCAGATGTTGTTGTCTGGGTTGGTCCAGCTTCTCAGCCACTGTTGAATATCTGTGGTACTGCTTATTTCTTGGAATATCTCTGGAGCAACAACATTCCAAACATTTCTTGCATAGTTGCATTGAATCAGCAGGTGGGTGATAGATTCTTCATCTGAGTTGTATTTTTGGCATTGCACTTGCTGAGATTGGTTGTATCTAGCATATCTTTCATTCACATGGACAATATCATGAGCAACTTTCCACAAGAATAATTGACACTTATGAGGAATCTGAATGTGCCATAAACTAAGCCAGAACTTTGCTTCTTCTTCCTTACTTGCCAGTTTTTGGTTTTTTTTTGACAAAGAATGGCCTTGTAGGTGGAGTTAACTGTGAATTGACCATTTTGGTTAGGGACCATACAATCTTATGCTCTTGCTGCATTGAAGGTTTGATATGTAAGATTTTCTCCATCTGATCTTGAGTGAAATAGTTCTGAAGTAAATCTAACTTCCAACTCTGTGTGTGTGAGTCAATTAGCTCATTCACTCTCATGTAATAAGGATATTCTTCATAAGTGGAGAAGTTTTGTTGAACCTGATGAGCAGTGAACCCTTCTATCCAGTTGTCCCTGAAGGCATAGACATTCTTCCCAATCCCAATCTTCCATATATGAAATTGTTTCACCCATTTGATACCAGTACATATGCCTTTCCAGATGTCATTTCCATTACTTGAAACATCATCCTGCAAGATATCTTCTTCTTTAAAATGTTTTGCTTTCAGAACTTCAGCCCATTTCTTGTCTTTTTCTTGAACCAATCTCCAAGCCAGTTTGGTTACCATGGCTTCATTAAAGACTTCCAAATTTTTGAATCCCAGACCTCCCCATCTTTTTGGAATGCTAACACTTTCCCAAGATTTGAAGTAGCCTCCTTTTCCTTGTTTCTTGTTCCACCAATATCTTTTTTGCATAGCTTCTAGATTGTTTATATTTTGGTGAGGCAGGATGAAACAGCTCATCTGAAATTGAGCCATAGAATTGGTGACAGATTGTATTTGAATGCTCCTTCCAACTTATTTAGTTATCCCAGCTTGCCATTGAATAAGTCTTTTCTGCATTTTCTCTTGTATGTTGTTGAAGCATTTGGTTTTCTTTCTACCAATAAAGAGATTGATTCCAAGATATTTCTCTTCCATTGGCATTACATTCATGTTCAAAATATTGCATATTTGTTGCTTAGCTTCCTCATCTAATTTTTTGTTGAAGTGAATGCTTGACTTATTCAAATTCACCATTTGGCCGGAGACTTTACAGAATTTGTTGATGATGCCTTTAAGATTGTTGATGGAGTTCACATTAGCTGAGGAGAATAAGATGCAATCATCTGTAAAAAACAAGTGGGAGATTGGAGGGCTTTTCTTGGCTGGGTAGATATGAATTATGCTTCTGTTTTCTACTAATGCTTGAATCATTCTGCTGAATCCTTCCATACATATGATGAATATATAAGGAAACAGACTATCTCTTTGTCTTAGACCTCTTGTTGGCTGAATAGTTTCAATTGGTGACTCATTTAGGAGAATAGAGATAGTTGTAATGGAGATACATTGATTTACCAAATGACACCAATTGTCTGAGAAGCCTAGTCTTTTGAGAATACTGATGATGAATTTCCACTCCATTCTATCAAATGCCTTGGACATATCCAGTTTTATTGCAACTGCTCCATTGCTGTTTTGAGTAGTTTTCATGTATTGTATGACTTCATGAGCAATGATTGTGTTGTCTATTATGTTCCTCCCAGGGACATAAGCAGCTTTCCATGGTGAAATTAATTTGTGAAAAAGAAGCTTCATCCTGTTTGTCATGATTTTTGAGATGATCTTGTAAGAAATATTGCATAAGCTTATGGGCCTGAAATCTGAAGGGTTTGAATACAATTATTTTTTGGTATGAGAGTTTGAAAAGTGTGGTTGAGTTCTTTGAGAAGTTTTCCTTTCCTGAAGAATTCTTGAACCATGTTTACAACATCACCACCAACTGTTTCCCAATTTTGCTGATAGAAGCCTGCCTGAAATCCATCTGTGCCTGGAGCTGACCATGCTCTTATCTGAAACACATTGTTCTTGATTTCTTGTTCAGTTGGAACTGCTGTTAGCTCCATATTTTCTGTCTCTGAAATACAAGGAGTGATAAGATTCAAAACTTCATTGTCATCATTAGGTTGACTAGAAGTAGCTATTTCTTGGAAGTGTTCTCTGAGAATAGCAGCAATTTCTTCTTTTGTGTCCTTCTATTCCCCTTGCTTGTTTTGCAGAACATCTATTTGGTTGCACCTTCTTCTGTAATTGGCTTGGGCATGAAACATTTTAGAGTTCTTGTCCTAATACTTGATCACATTTTCTCTGGATTGTTGATATGCAATTCTGTTCTTGACCTCATATAGAATCTTTAGTTGTTGTTGTAGTCTTTGATGCTCTTGGTTGTCTATCACCTGCTGATTCAAGCAATTTTGTATTTGATCCCGTGTTTCTTTTATTTTCATGTATGTATCTCCATATTATTTTATTCTCCACTCTTTAAGGCCTTTTTTGGTAGCTCTGACTTTGCTTGTGAATTTGTAAGCTTCAGATCCTTGAGTGTTGCATCTCCATCTTCTTTTGATTTATTCTTTACAAGTTTTGTTTGATAGCCAGTGTTCATAGAATCTGAATGGTTTGCTTAGGTTTTTCTAATTGAGGATTAGTGATTAGAAGGATTGGAGCATGGTTTGAACCACAGGGGATAAGGTTTTTTAGAGTGGTATTTGGGAATAGGTACATCCAAGTGGGTAAACATAAGGCTCTATCCAATCTTGTTCTGACTTGATTTATTTGATCTCTATGATTTGACCAAGTAAAAGGACACCCTGTAAATGGGACATCCATAAGGCCTAAAGATGTAACAGTGTTAACAACAATTGGGTGAGATTGAGTTGGGTTTATTGAGTAGCTTTGTCTTTCATAGATGTATAATGTGGAATTGAAGTCTCCCATTATAACCCATGGCATGCTCATATTTCTTCCCATTTCTTGAATAAAACTCCA